>JASDQU010100839.1:161513-195734 GCA_032191745.1 Picea mariana
TAGTCTCGCATTACTATCAAGTGTTTTGTATCACTTGAATGTGAATATTGCTTTCATTCTTATTCTATTTAGATTCCCCACCGTAGATGACATAGTGAAAGTCTTTCCCCGCCTTTTGACTTTACCATTGACCCACCTTTTTTTGGTTCCTCATTGAAAAAACTTGTAAATTCTCATTCAAATTGAAAAAAGAGGTTACATTGTGCAAATTTGATGAGAGCATTCAAAATACATATAAGGTATTGATTACCAAGGAATCACAAATTGATAAGGATCATTGTTCTCAATTTGGCTATTTTGACCTTTATCCATCCCACTAGAGAAGGCTTTGCGAGAACTAATTGTAAATTGGTGTTTTGAATTCTAGAGTTTGAAAGAAGGGTTGACTCCTTATCATAATCAAAATTGTTAGATACTTGATATCTTTTCATTCCCTTGTTGGACCTTCACTGACAAGTATCTCTTGTGTGGGGGGAAAGACAATATTCATTTCTTCTTCTTGAACCTTCAAGGATGGCTTTAATTTTCCAGTCCGCTCCTCTAGTACATCATTGATATTTTTTTTTATCTCTGTTGAGGGTGAAGCTTCTACGATTTAATCATCTTCATCATCTGAGATAAGGGGCTCATATCGCTGCTAGCTTTTAGATTTAGGAGGTTGACCTTTTTTCCTCTTTGGATGTGCTCGTGCTTGGGGACATGAGTTTTGAAGGTGGTATGTTTGTTTACAGATTCAACATTGAAAATTGTGTTTTTGTAATCCAAGACCTAAGTACATTGAAATTTTCCCTATTTTAGAGTCACATGTTTGGAATACCTTTACAAAGATCAGTCTCCACGTAGATTCTAACATAACTAAAAAATCCTAGTTTTAGTATCTTAATATCTGACTTCAAATATCTAGCCCAAAGATTTTCCAAAGTATTTAAAGATTGAAAGATGGCAAAAAAGGAGTGGCAGATTTGGGAGGTGAACATCAAGTGGTGTTTTGGTGACAACCATAGTGGAGGGTTTAAATTTGGGGAACAATGGGGTCACAAAAAGACATGATTTTGAATGACTTAGTTGATAAAAGACATGCATTTATTTACCATTGGTTGTTGTATCACTTCTATCTCACGAGATTCATTTAAACTAGGACCCCTCAAGAACTTTATGATAATCATCGTGATGAGAAAATTGAACAACAAAGAACCATTTGGAATATAAATATACCTCACATTGCTTGGTCCAGTTCGAAAAAATTCATTGATATAGATTCATTTTGTGGGGCCAAAACCCATTGAAACAACAAATTACTACATGTGTTTTATAATAAAATAGGAAATTATTGACTTCTGAATTAGAGATCTCTAGTGCTAGTGCTTCATCAAATTTCTTCACTATAGATTGTCGAAAATGTAGCAAGGTTGGTCTTTCGCACATTGCAACGCCCTAACATGGTGGAGGACAATGAAACATTAGCCAAAGTTGATTAATTAAACTTTTCCGTGAGTCTAACTTAGGAAAAACACTCTTGATGTGTTATATTCTTCAGTTGACTTTATTGAGCACCTTTTCTAAGGTTAAAGTGAAAAATAATTTAAGTGATGGATGTTTCAATCTTAGCCATCCATCTTGGAGAGTGAGGGAGAGTTAATCTCAACCCTCCATCCTTATGATATTAGGGTTTCACTTGCTCATGGAAGTATAAAGAAATTGATTTGGTTAGAGGGGTGTATTATTTATCTGAGAGAGAGGGCGAACTTCATTGGAGTGAAGGGATTTGCCTAGGGTTTGTTGGAGAGAGATTGCAGGGAGACATAGGAGGATTCTACAAAGGAATTCAACACACTTCTTCAGCTTTGCAGAGACCACTACCTACAGATTCGAGAGCCGCCATACATGGTGACGCCAAGGCTGACAGATGAGTCATACATCTACGCAGAGGCTCAAGCAAAATCAAGTAATGATTTGTTCTGGTTCAAGGGCATGGGGAGAGGCCGTACTTATGATGTAGAGGTGAAACAATGAGTTTTTTCTCAGTAATTTGGTTGGGCCGAAATTCTTTGTAAGAGATTTCCATATTTTTTGCTGCAAATAATAAAATCCACAAATCTGCTGCACTAGTTTTCCCTCTTGGGTTTTTCCAGGGACTATTGTCCAAAAATATTTGTGTACATGCGATGTGATTTCTGTTTTCTTCTACTATTAAGTTCTTGGTTTAATATTCTGTTGTGCATCATTAATTGTTGTGAAAATAACCTAGCGAAAATCTGTTATAAGTGAAAATTAATTGGTTATATTGTTGGGTTTAAATAAAATTCACATGGTATTAGAGCAGGAACGTTGAAGAAACAATATTACAAGCGGGTCTGTTGAAAAGTTTATATTTGCAACTGAGGAGTTTAGATCCGCAACAAAAAAATTCAGATTTACAACAAAAAAAGTCAGATCCGCAACAAAGAAGTTTAGATCTGCAAAGGAAAATTCAGATATGCAACAAAGGAGTTCAGATCTGCAAAACATAAGGGTATATTACAACACAATCATTTTCAGAAATGGCCATGACCTTAAGAATGGAAGATAGGCTTCGTGGTGCTCAAAACTTTGCCACCTGGAAGGAAAGGGTCACTATGATCTTGGATGTCAGTGATGTCCTTGATCATGTTGATGATAAAGCAACAAATCCCACAAATGCAACTGCATTGGTGACCTAGAAGAAGGGTGAGGCTAAAGCTAAAAACATATTCCTTGATGGGGTAAATGATCACATAATCCCTCACCTCACAGGGAAAAAGTCTGCTAAGGAGATGTGGGCTGCCTTGAATGACCTTTACCAAAATAAAAATGAAAATAGGGTGATAGTGTTTCGCAAGAGATTGAGAATTACCAAGATGGCTAAGGGGGAAGGTGTGGTTCACTACCTTACTTGATTAACACAGATCATGGATGAGATAGCAATAATAGGTGATAAGACTAAAGACTCCGAGTTAGTGTGTGTGGCACTAAATGGATTTTCAAATTCATGGGATGTGTTTGTGCGTGGAGTTGTAGCTCGGGAGAAACTCCATGATTGGAAACAGATATGGGATGATTTTGTGTAGGAGGAGGTCAAACTTGGTTAGTTGGGATCATCGTCTTCACCACAGAATGTGGATGAAGAAGGATTGACTCTTGCAAGCAAAGGCAAGGGCAAGCAAAAGAAAAAGAAGGGTAGAAAGAAGAACATTGACTTCTCAAAAGTCAAATGTTTCTAGTGTCACAAGATGGGACACTTTGCCTCATAGTGTCCAAAGAAGAAGAAGAAGAACCAACTGCAGATGGAAGCCTCTGTAGCAGTGGAAGAGTTTTTCAAAAGCTTCGAGGATGATTTTTTCTTCATAGCCTGTATGTCTAGCACAACAGTCTCAGACATGTGGCTTATTGACAATGGAGCATCTTGTCATATGATAGGGCACAAGGAGTTTTTCACTAGGTGTTGTGGCCACAACAACCCCCTTTTTACCTTTGCTTTTACTAGCAAAAGGAAAGGGACCCCCCATTAAAATTTCAATCCTATTGCCTAATCTTCTATCGCTTGAGCCTAATGCTATCCCTTTGCCTACTTTGAGGGAGTTGGGGGTTTTATCTTGATGGATGATTGTCGTTAATGGGTGTTGATTATTCCTCTCAATCTGATGATTTCAAATGTCTTCATAATACTTATTGGACTGTTATGTATGTTGACATTTGTATGATGGACTTGACACGCCGTCTTCAGACCTTTTGATGATTCCAAAGTGCTTGATGATCCCGTGGCTGCATGACTTGATGTTCTATTGAATGTCTTGGATGAGGTTGTGGATGATTATTTTTTGATTGACTAATTCAAATTCCACATCCTCTTGCTAACATGTTATGTTGCATGACTTCATACTTATGCTCTCGCATACAGATCCTACTCTTCTATTTTGAATTAGTGTATGTACTCTTAAGACACTCATTTATAGTCACCATGCTATTGTTCAATAAACCTAACACTCTCTTATAAGTTGGTTTAAAGGCATGGAATATATTGTTTATTGTATTAGATATTTTTCTTTGATTCCATGACTGATCTCATTCTTTTGTTTTATAGGAGCAAGTTTGTAGAGCCACTTTGTTCGCATGACCACTCCAGCCTTGAAAGACATGTGGGGGAATCTGTTGATATTTTTCTAGAACCTTGACTTTGATCCTTACCGATCTTCCCCTTTTCTTGTTTCCCCGAGGTCATGAGTTTCCAAGGCTGTTGGATTCACCTTTCCTATGGACCTATCCCCAAGTCTCTTTGGATTGATCACTATTGGATTCTTCTTTTGGCCTTCCCTCTATCCCGAAACCTAGGCACAAGTCCTATTGGGTTTTCTTCTTATTTTCCTCTATTATTTCCTCTAACCAAATCTCATAGTTGGATTCTATCCGTTGAGAGCTTTCCAACGACTGTAACTATACTTAAATCTGAGTTTCGGATTGAAAGTTATGGCATCCCAAAGTTTCATAAGTCTTCACCCACCTTTCCACCTCACTACCATATGTCATCCACATGGTTCCATATCACTTGTGCCATCTTACGTGGTGCTGATGTGGCACCCATTACCTGTCCTCATCGTCGTCGAGATCTACCTTCTTCATGTCCTCCTATTCCTTCGATCGCATCCCCTGACGACGACAACGTATTCTGACAAATTCGATGACTCGACAATTAAAGATTAATGACCTCGATCCCATTGGTGCTTCGAGTTAGTCAGCAAATAAAATCCACCTCTCTAATTGTCTCAAAACTCCAAGTCACCCTCACATGTGGATTCATCCTCGACTTGACGCCTGAAATGACGTGGCTATACAATCATCACAGGTCACCATGGTTTATCCAACCAAGTACTCAAATTTGTCCTCTTTGTCATCAAAGCTCCATCTCTCCCACACTCTTGATCATCTCGACGATCCATCTCCGACGAACGACCAATATTACATCTCATCTGCTCCTCGATCGACGACCTTTGTTCGTTCTTAGATCCTATTCGTTGTTGGGATTTATTCGTTTTGGGTTTCCTCAATTACTCCGATGGTCACCCTCCTCCGACATATGGCTGAGATCTCTCAGCCTGTAGGTTTGATGACCAGAATTTAAGATAAAATCCCAAAGGGCCTCCTCGCCCAATGGGGCCCTCTCTTGTCTTGTTGACCATTCATTTTTCGTCACGTAACATCTTCCAAGCATGCGGGCCAACCATGTCATCATGACATTGCTCTCCCTCTTAGCTTCGCTTGAATGAAACCTAAGGCAATCTATGGCTGAGATCACTCTCACTCATAACCAATCAATGACTTGTTCTAATCCCATGATATTATAAGCTTTCACATGCCACCCCCCAGGACACGCTAACTACCACGCTTGCATCCTAGGAACCTTGACCCGTGGAACCTCGACTTGTCTAAATACCTCTAATTTTTCCCATTCTGTAATTATAGCAAAATCATTTTATTTTATTTATTTTTTCTTTGTTTTGTAAATATTTCTATAAATAATGGATTTTGATTTTGTATAGTTAGTTTATTTTCTTTATTTTAATTTATTTTGAATTTGATTTTAATTAATTAATTTATTTTGTAAATATTTTTATTTTATTTTTGTAAATTATTTAATTTATTTTTACATCAATAAAAAATAATTCACACCAACACATAGGATATAGTGTGTTTTTGTACATATATTCATTTTTCATTTTAAATCTTCATATTCTTCATTTTCATTTTTCTTTTTATATTTTAACTCAAATGTCCTAGCATGTACATATTTTTAATATTTTTACTTTTACCTTTTACTCACCTCTCCCCAGGCCCTATTTTCTAGGCCTCCCTATAATATAGGGATTCCTATTTTCTAGGGATTTCTGGAAATGTTATTTTAATAATAATAATAATAATAATAATAACAACGTGCAAAAGAGGAGCCTAGATCTAATGTTATTCTAATAAAGTTATAAAAAAAAAAAAAAAACAATAGCTCTTACCTTGACTAGCTATCAGAATGTGTTGGAATGGATGGAGCTATGTGAGCTCATCCACTCCGATGACTATCACTCCGACAACCCATCGAAGTAAGCCCATCAGAGTGGATGAACACACCTAGCTCCATCCACTCCGACCACCTTACTCCGAAAACCTTGACCCCGACAGACCGTCACACACTTCAGTGCATAAATAAATACCTTGGTTGATGTTGAAGGGGTGTATTATATTGTTTCTTTTTATTTTATTTTATTTTGTTTTTTTATTTAATTTAATTTAATTATTCATTGATTTCTTTTATTCATTTTTAATTTTATTTTTATTTAACACTTTTCCATTTTATTAATTTTGTTTTTAATTAATTTATTTTAATTTTTAATTTTTATGCATTAATGTTTTCTCGTAGAACAAGCAACATGAATTGGCCTAATGGTTAAAAATGTATGATTTCTTTTGTAGGCTCAAGAATCAATTGTTTGGATTAACCCAAGGGTTTGATCCATGGCCGCTGAGCGACGATTTTTAAACGACCATAACTTTTTCTACGGGTGTCAGAATGAGGCCCGTGATACTTCGTTGGAAAGGCATCAGACATAGGAACACAATGGTATAGGTCTCCAGGCCTAACAACGAACATAAGGCATATGAAAATGCAAAAAACAATAGACCGGAATTTGGGGGGAAAATCGTTCATACCAACTTCAAATAGTGGTATCTGGAGCTATGGGCGACGAAATCAGGTCCAGGAGGGCTCGATAGAAAGATGAAGTAGAGGAAAACATGCCAGGATAGCATGATTTAGAATATTGAGAGCATAAAAGGTCCAAAAATGAAAAACATAGATAGAACCTGAATTTGCTTAAAAAATCGGCTATGTACACTTCAACAATCATATCTTGAGCTATGAGCAATGAAATAGAGCCAACAATAGCTCAAAAGAAAGATGATACATAGGAAAATAATCCAGAAGGATCTTAATTAGTAGGTAGAAGCTAGAAACTCCCATAAACTTTCAATGAACAAAAGATAACGCCAATAAATAGAGTCAATGATTATTTTCAAGCGAATATCATTTGTAAACTGTCTAAGGACGAAAATAGTGACTTATGAGTCTATTTAGATTCTATTTGTAACACTCACATGTTCATTTTCGAAATGTGAGAAAATTAACGGAAGGAAAAGGAAACGAACAATCATGAGAACCAGGAGTCTCTATCATTTCTTATAAAAGAGAACTCATAGCATAGAGAGATGAATTTTGCCCTTTGTAACAAAAGATGGTACTTTTACTTCCGAGTAATAAAGAGTAGGAGACATTTTAAAGTCATAACTGTTTGCAAATGCTTGTGAGACTATTCTACACTTGTATTTGTGGTTTAAGTTTTATGGATATTGATCATGTGAACTATTTTTGTGCTTAGTATTTAGAATCCTTATGCTGTTCTGATTTCTTATGAGTGCAGGGATGATGTTACATATTTCCTTTTCAACTATTTCAGACAATTTCTGCAATATTATTGTGCTAACATGTCTTGGTTGTCATGAACTATTTATGCTACTCAAGATATCATCTTAAACTGTCTTCATCTTCTAGTTTTGTTTCCAGGATAGGTTAGAAGTAGTTAGATTAGATTAGCTTGTTTTTAGTTTAATTAGCTTTAGGATTAGATAGAACTCTTTGGGGGTAGTCCATTATCTTTCTCCTTTTTATTCTTTTAATTCCGAGTGACAACGAGGCCCATATAATTGCGGGAAACACTACACCAAACGAGAGTAGGTCTAATTGAGACCTACCATCGAGTGTTTTCCCTCATCTGCTTGATAGGCCATCCAAACCCGTCAACAAAAATGACACTAGAAGGAGGGCTAGATGACAAGATGAGCATGTGGAGTCATTCTTGTTATTTTTTTGTTTTAATTTATTCATGGCTCCATCCCATATCCCTTTATGGAGGTGTTTTTCTGGTGTTGTACCTCCCAAACCTTCTAGAAGGATTTTACATTTCTTGTCGTAGCTTAAATTTGATGGCGAGAGTGAAAAATTTGTATCTGAACATGCTTTCCATTTTTGGAAATTTTGTTGTTTCACAATATTACTAATAGAAATATCATTTTCAAGTTGTTCACTCTCACTTTTGCAGGCCGGGTCAAGAGCTGGTGTGAGACTTTGCCGACCGCCTCTATTCATACATGGGAACAATTTATGCATGAATTTTTGCATGCTTTTGAGAACTATGATTATGATAATTTATGTGCATAAATTTTAGAGCTTAAGAAGAATGGAGATGTATCTCTTGCAGATTTTATTATCAGATTTTCTCATCTTTGCTATAGGTTTCTTTTGGATGATAGACCCTCTAACAATGATTTTATTTCTTGTTTAGTTTCTCTTGCTAATGAAATAGACCAGTCAGTGGACGAAGAATTTAAATCATGTTTTAATGTCACTTTACATGTTGATTTGGATTTAAATGAAAATATTGCATATGCTAATGGTTTGGTTGAACTCCATATGTCCGAATCTTTCTTTACTATGGGGGATATAGACAAGATAAAAAATTCTTTTTTTGGCAGAGACAGATGTATCTTCTCACCACTCCATTTCCCTTTTCTTTTCTTGTGACGAAAAATAATCCTCTTATGTAAATTCAAGTTCATATTTTTCTGTAGTTGACCAAGATGAGGGTTTTCCTGCTGATAATGGGACACTTTGATTCACACCGATGGTTATGTCAGGTTCTCATTGTCCTATCTCATCTTTTTCATCACAATAAATGAAGGAGGGAACTATGGAGCAAACTTTAAATGCTGATCATTTTGTCAATGAAGAAAATATGGACACTCATGAAATGAATTCTTCCTCACCCATGGATAATTTAGAATATGTTCCTCTTGATTTGGATTGTCCTGCTGTTCCGGTTTCTCCTTGTATAAATGACATAGAGAAAGAATGTTTTCCTATAGCTGATAAATCATTTATTGAAACCTCTTGTTCTAATGATTCTTATGACTTGCTTTTCTCTTCTAACCATGAGTATGCTTTGGAAGATATTTCAGTTTCTCATATGGTGCAGGAGCAAGACAACCACACTGATTTGTTCACTTCATAGAAGAAATAAACATGCATGACATACCTCTTTTATCTCAACAATCTACTTTTAACTTAGAAGAGGAGAACCATCTTGAGGAAGAACATGTTGATTGGGAAACCATGCCTATTATACAACCCACTGATTCACAATCATCCAACGATGTTTTTAAAGAGGAGGAACTACCATTCAGGGGGTCATTTTCTAAAAATCCCTCTTGTTCTAGAGACGCTTTTCATTCTCTAAATTCTTCCACTTATTTCTATTTATATCCTGATTTTTTTAGTGGTTTAACTTTGCAGGAACCTATCCATTGTTCTATTTAAATAAATTCAATGGGGTCAATCCTTTTTGAAGTACTTGAGGGTGGTGATAGGCATATGGAAGATAGAGGGGATAAAATCTCTTCCCATGAACTAATTACAACCAAGCCTTATCAACCTTTTTCATGGGATGAAGAGAATTTTGTAGCAAACATGTATCAAATGATGTCTTCTTCTTCTTCTTCATTTTTATAAATAGTGAATTTCCTTGTTCAAGTAGCCATTTATTGAATATTGTTAATACTAGTGGATCTCACCATTGTTTCAAAATTTTCTCTCATACCATGGTTGGTCCTAACCTATGCATGTCATATGATCTCACTAGTCCATCTCAAGTAGTTGGTTACTTGAAGTGTGAGTCTAGGGAGGCTTGCCAAGATAATGAGGCGCTTCGGTCTATGCCGATGGATATGTCAGGCCCTTATTCTTTTGGCTTGTATTCAGGGATAAAAAACTTCATTAGCATGAAGATTCTCTCACTGAGCACACTTTACACATATTCTATGCATGATTCTCATTTGGTATGCTACTTTCCTTTGAAATCCCTCCAACTCTATGATAATCATGGTACATTTTACGATAGAATTGAAGCATGGTTGAAGAGATCTTACTTGGATACATATCCCATGAATGATCAATATGACATTTTTAATATGGTGAATATAGTTTATCATGAGCTAATTTTTCCTACTTTTAGTTGATTCTTATTCCAAGTTCTATCACTAATATTTTGTCTTGAACATATGTATGCAGGCTTGGAATTACAAGGATGACTACATTGACATTATGATTTTACATAGCTCATTTTTCATCTATTAGTAGCGTAGGATAGGAGTAGGGTAGAATAGACTAGTGTCTTTCTTTGCATAGTTTAGTTTCACTTTCTAGTTTTTTAATTAGTTTTTTGTTTGCATTCTTGCTTCATTATTATTGGTTGATCAATAAATGAATTGTCAGTAGAGGTGGAGAGAAATAGAAGGCTTGCACTCTAATTTTCCCTTGATTGGATTTTTCAATTTAATTTTGATGCGGGGAAAATTTTCTTCATCTCATTCTCATTTTTTTTTTCATGCGTTGGGTAATTTTTAGATCACTGATTTCATGCATGATCATCATTTCAAATCTTGTCCAAGCATGTTTTCTTCTTACAAGTGGATTATTTTAAAATGAAGATACTGTTTAGTTCCTCTAGGGATGAAAATGAACACTCAAAGATATTCAATTATTATATGAATATGATTCTAACCATAATATTTTGCTTGATGGAATTTCTTATGAGTGTTAATCTTGTTGTCCCGTATACATTGAATTAAAATTCTGAGTATTAAAATTCTTCCCATCCGAAATTCAAGCCACTGCAAATCCTTGTAATCTCTTTAGATGATTATTTTGCCTTGGGTTTGGAGTTATCCAAATCTTTTCTTTCACATCCACTTTTTCCTTTGATCACTTTCAACCAACGTGATTTTTCTGTTTACACTTGTTTAGCATAGTGAGCTTAGCTTACTTCTTTTCGTTTGAGTTATTGTCATTCAACACCTTTAGTTTTAATTTATGGGCATTGGCTGCCATTGTCCTATGCTTTGTTCAATAGGTATTTTAAGTATTAGCCTACCTTTTACGTTATAGCTTTCTTCACCCAAGCTTCCTCTCTTATACAACAACAAGAGATATTCTTTTAGGTTGCTTAGAAACACGTTTCTGACATTCTAGACGACATGGTAATTTAAATCTTTTGTCAATAATTTTTTTTCTTCAGAAAATTGCTCAGGAACCCATCTTTTTATTCCCTAATCCAATGATTGACCAAATAATCGATCTTAGCACTATCAATTCAATGGGTTTTCATACCTGATATGTTCTTCAACAATATCTTTTTATCCTTTGGGTTCACTACTTTCAAACCACTCATTTTGGTTACATTCTTGGGTAATATGATTTTTTGTCATGGCTGAGTATTATCTTCTTATCTCAATGTTGAAATCATTCAAATGCTTGGGATTTGAACAAGACATTGTGTACAATAATTCACATCTCACAACAATCAATGGAACTTAGTCTCTTATTGAAGGGAATAATGTGGGAAAACACCTAATGCTTATCTCTCAAGAAGAAGACCATGAAAATTAGGTAAATGAACAAAAGATGAATACTTCATGACTGCATGGACCTTTACATAGAGTTAAATGACAACACATTTAGTTTAAATTTGCATTAGCTTAGCATGATTTTCTTAGGATTAGTTTCAGTTTTCGGTCTTTACTTTTTTTTTTAGTTTTAAATTTCACTTTAATAAGTCAGCGATTTAAGAGGAGGATTTCTTCCCTAATTGTCTAAGAGCTAATCACACCATTCTCTTTTGTAATGTAGGTTGGGAAATGGCTTGCGTGACTAGTAACTCAAAATATTTTCTGTTGAAATGAAGGAAATATAGGGAAGTGTTAATCTAAACTGGGATGCTTGGATTCCTTTGCAACATTTTAGATTAATAAATCAATATTGTCACCAAATTAGCAACTGATCAGAAATGTCTTTTGTCTCAATTGTATATTCCCATTTTGATTTATGATCTAGTAGAGGTTTGGAGTAATTTTAATGATTCTTTTGATAGCCTCCATAACTGTCAATTTTTCCTCTTTTCCCTATCAAATTGAATTACTAGGATCTATGTGAGCAATGATTATCTTTTGTAGCAAAGAGAAAATGACGTTTTGGTGAGAAATATGAAATGTATTTTCTGTTGGAGATTAATTGTTTTCAAATTTCAAAAGAATTGCTCATGTCATGTAATCTTGAGAGTGTATGGGTTTATGGATGTTTCATGTAATTGGTTTTGAAAATTTGTTTTGACTGAGCATCTACACTAACCCATTTTGTCTAGATTCTTGGAAGATTGTTGGATTGGAGAATTGTGTCACAAATATTTTACACTAGATCATCAATTCTTGTAATCTGGTTTTTTTGTCATTTCAGATCAGAAACTCTAGGACTTTTATTTTGTTGGGCTTGATATTGAATGGTTATTTCCCTTGGATTTTTTTTTTGAGTTTTCATTGAAAACACTCTCATTGTTGCTGCAACAGATTTGTTGCTTGCTGCTAGGTTTTATTCTTATTTTTCAGCTAGTTTCCTTTCTCTTTTGATGAATGAAAGTTTAGATATAGATTCCTTTAGTTTTTTTTTTTTTTTTTNTGATTTTAGTTCTCCTTTCTTCTTGTACATATTGATTCCATCTTTTGATTTGAATTTTGGTATTTCCTCAAGCTGATTTGATTCCCAATCTGCCTTGAGGATTACTCTTTAAATTTCAATGAGGGCCTGGTCCAATTTTGGTCACATACTGAAGAATTTTTTTACAAGTCATAAGATGCATGGGCTTCTCTATCTGAGTGAACATTCATGGAGTTCTTAGCCGTAGGTATAGACTGATAGCTATGGTGGGACACATGTTCCTGCTGAGTATACCATGATAACCCATAAGTATAAGAACGTTCCTATCCACTCTTTTCTTTGAGCTCCATCCACTTCACATTAATATGATGGAAAATACTATAATAGTTTTCGGAGAGACCTGTGGGTTAAACTAAAATGCAAAACATCTACTTAGAAAATAAAAAAAACTCTCGTATCACCTTGTTTCCTTCACACCCTATTTGCATATACATATCTATATCTAAAATCTAAAAATGTGAGCATTTTTTGAAATACAAAAGGAATCTAAAAGAACTATTAATAGTGTGGGAAGTACAAGTAAACTCGTCGAGGCTATGGACACTTACTGACAACAGGGCTATACTTGTATAGTGCCGAGACAACTTCGTCGGGGATATGGACGCTCGTTGACAGTGAAGCAATGCCAAGAAAAGAGAGATGAGGAACACACTTAGGTAGATGTTTGCTTGTTTTAAAAATGAAAACCCATGGTTGAACCAAAACTAATTTGAAGTGTACAACCAATAAAATAACTTATCTCATTATTTGGCTCTTTGAAAAGGGTGTATTAAATTACAAGTACTAGAAATATTGGGTTATGTCTTTTAGAATTTTGGCATCATTGTGGTACCCATAACTATTGGAAAATTTTCTGCAGTTTGTTGAACCTATTTTTAAAATTCAGATATGAAGTACATGCCCTAGTTTTCTATTGACATAGACAACTTGTTTTTCCAGTGTGTCGCCATTTGTTGTGGCCACAACAATCCCTCTTTTACTTTTGGTTTTACTAATGAAAGGAAAGGGGAACCCCTACTAAAATTTCAATCCTATTGCCTAATCCTTTACCACTTGAGCCTAATGCTATCCCTTTGCCTACTTTGAGGGAATTGGGGTTTTATCTTGATGGATGATTGTCGTTGATGGGTGCTGATTATTTCTCTCGATCTGACGATTTCAAATGTCTTCATAATGCTTATTGGACTGTTATATTTGTTGACATTTGTACGATGGACTTGACACACTGTCTTTAGACCTTTTACTGATTCCGAAGTGCTTGATGATCCTATGTGGCTGCATGACTTGATGTTCTATTGCATGTCTTGGATGAGGTTGTGGATGATTATTTGTTGATTGACTAATTCAAATTCTGCGTCCTCTTTCTAACATGTTATGTTGTATGACTTCATACTTATGCTATTGCATACAGATCCTACTCTTCTATTTCAAATTAACATATGTAGTCTTAAGACACTTATCTACAGTCACCACACTATTGTTCAATAAACCTAACACTCTCTTATAAGTTGGTTTAAATGTAGGGAATATATTGTTTATTGTATTAACTATTATTCTTTGATTCCATGTCTAATCTCATTCTTTTGTTTTGCAGGAGCAGGTTTGCAGAGCCACTTTGTTCGTATGGCTGCTCCAGCCTCGAAAGGCCTGTGGGGAATCTGTTGATTTTTTTTTAGAACCTTGACTTTGATCCTTACCAATTTTCCCCTTTTCTTTTTTCCCCGAGGTCTTGAGCTTCCAAGGCTATTGGATCCACCTTTCCTACAAACCCGTCCTCGAGCTTTTTTGGATTGATCTCTACCAGATTCTTCTTTTGGCCTTCTCTCTCTCCTGAAACCTAGGCCCAAGGCCTATTGGGTTTTCTCCTTCTTTTCCTCTAACCGAATTTCATAGTTGGATTTTCCCCGTTGAGAGATTTCCAACGAATGTAACCATACTTAAATCTGAGTTTCAGATTGAAAGTTATGGCATGCCAAAGTTTCATAAGTCTTCACCCACCTTTCCACCTCACTGCCACATGGCATCCACATGGTTCCATATCACTTGTGCCATCCTACGTGGTACCGATGTGGTGTTGATGTGGCACCCATTACCTATCCTCATTGTCGTCGGGATCTACCTACTTCATGTCCTCCTAGTCCTCCGATCACATCCCCCGACAACGACGTACTCTGACAAATCTGACGACTCTCGACAATTAAATATTAATGACCTAGATCCCATTGGTGCCTTGAGTTAGACGACATATAACATCCACCTCCCCAGCTGTCTCGGAACTCCAAATCACCCTCGCATGTGGATCCGTCCTCGACTTGATGCGTGGACTAACATGGCTATACAATCATCATAGGTCACCATGGTTTATCCAACCAAGTGCTCACATTTTCCCTCTTCACCACCAGAGCTCCATCTCTCCCCCACTCTTAATATCCCCGACGATCCATTTCTGACGAACGAACAAGATTACATCTCATCTGATCCCCAATCAATGACCTTCGTTCGTTCTTAGATCCTATTCGTCATCGAGATTTATCTGCTTTGGGTTTCCTCAATTACTCCGATGGTCTCCCTCCTCCGACGTATGACTGGGATCTCTCAGCTTTTAGGTTTGATGGCCATAATTTAAGATGAAATCCTAAAGGGCCTCCTCGCCCAATGGGACCCTCTCTTGTCTTGTTGACCATTCATTTGTCGTCACGTAATATCTTCCATGCTAGCCAATCACGTCATCATGACATCACTCTCCTTCTTAGCTTCACTTGTATGAAGCCTAAGGAAATCTATGACTGAGATCACTTCTGCTCATAACCAATCAATGGCATGTTCTAATCCTATGAAATCATACGCTGCTACATGCCACCCCTCAGGACATGCTAGCTACCATGCTGACATCCTAGGAACCTTGACCCATGGAACCCCGCCTTGTCTAAATACCTCTAATTTTCCCCATTCTGTAATTATAATAAAATCATTTTATTTTGTTTATTTTTTCTTTGTTTTGTAAATATTTCTATAAATAATTGATTTTGATTCTGTATAGTTATTTATTTTCTTTATTTTAATTTTAATTAATTTATTTATTTTGTAAATTTATTTATTTTATTTTAATTAATTTAATTTAATTTTTTTAAATTATTTAATTTCCTTTTACTCTAATAAAAAATAATTCACACTAAGACCTAGAATATAGTGTGTTTTTGTACATATATTCATTTTTCATTTTAAATATTCACATTCTTCATTTCCATTTTTCCATTTTATTTTTTTTAAACTCAAATGTCCTATTGTTTACATATTTTTAACATTTTTACTTGTTTTTCAAATTCTCATCCTCGAAATACATTGAAAATCATATTATTCTTATGGGAATTTTAAATAATGTTAAAAAAAATAAAAAAAACTTGCAAAAGAGGGGGCTAGATCTAATGTTATTCTAATAAGATTTAAAAAATTATAAGAAAAATTAATAAAAAAAATATATTTTTTTTTTATAGTAGCCCTTACCACGACTAACTATTGGAATGATAAACGCCAGAGTGGATGGAGCTACGTGAGCTCATCCACTCCGACGACTATCACTCCGATATCCCATCGGATTAAGCCCATAAGAGTGGATGAGCTCACCTAGCTCCATCCACTCCAACCTCGACAGACCTGTCGGCATACACTTCAATGCATAAATAAAGACCTTGGTTTATGTTGAGGGTGTGTATTATATTGTTTCTTTTTATTTTTTGATTTATATATTTATTATTTTATTTTATTTTTTATTTAATTTAATTTATTCATTTATTTATTTTCATTTTTATTTAACATTTTCCCATTTTATTAATTTCGATTTTAATTAATTAATTAATTTAATTTAATTTAATTTTTTACTTTTGTGTATTAATAGTTTATCGTAGAATAACTAAATAAGCAACATGAATTGACTTGATGGTTAAAAATTAATGATTCTTCCTAAGAAGTCACATATTCAAGTCTAGTGGGGGGTAGGACAATTGCTATTATTTTATTGGTTTTAACCTTAGTAGTTTTTATTTTTCGTTAGTTTAATTTTCTTTAATTTTTTTTAAATTTTTTTTTACATAAGATCATGGTAATCAATTTTCATTAATAATTGTAAATAAATGTAAAATGATGTAAATAATTTTGTTAGTTTTTATTTTAATTCCATTTTTTTTATTTTGTTTTATATTTAATTATTCTCCTAATGTTTAAAAAATGAAAAAAATAAAAGGGGAAAGTTAGAGAAGATTGTGTTGCAAGTCGTGGGTGCCATGCCCCCTGTTATCACATAGTTTGTAGCTAGGTCAAGTGGCTATGAAGTAGAAGGCCAAACTGGTGTAACATGAACCTATCCCACCCAATGTCACCACGATGGGGAGGTTCTTTCTCTTTAGGGAGGTTAGGCCCAGGGGAGACGTCCCCGGTAACCTGGAGTTTTGAAGAGGCAAAAGTTTAGAAGTCAAAGTAAAGTTCCCCCTTCACAGGTCACCACCAAAATAGATAGTCCCGGCTAAACAACCAATAATGAAGTGTAGGCTCAAAGAAGAACACCTGCCCGAAACAAAGCAACAACAAACCAATATATATGCAAGTTATGATTCAATGGGTTAATACTTTATAAGACTATCTGATATCAATATATGGGCAATTATAACAATAAATATTGACGAAGTCAATGTTTGTTAATGCAACAATGAAATAATATCACTTCACCAATAAATATCAAGATGATGTAGCAATCAATGTATCCAATCAATCCCTAATTCAATAAATGCTTTAAACACCATCCAATTGCCTAATAAATGAAAGTTGTTGCTTCAAGATGAAATAACCAAGGGTGACGTCAACCTTTTAGGGTTAGTAGTTAGTTAGGGTTTCAATTTAGCAAAGTTTTTTGAGAGTTGTTTGATCACTTTCACTTCAACATTGGAGGCTCAAGATCAGTGCCTAAGGGTTATGGAGTCAAAAAGGTGAAGGACGCACAAGTTGAAGGGGATGAGATTTAAAGGACAAGAGGGAAAGGTTTCAAGGTGTTGCTAAAGCAGGGCCTTAAAGACAGAACCCTAGGGGAGAGAGGCTCACTCCGGTGTTGCTAAAGCAAGGCCTCGTGCTCTCTCCTCCTTCCCGACAAACAACTATCTCAATGAAAAGAAAAATCAAGACGAGAGTTTAAAGAGGGAGAGTGTTGCTAAGGCAAGGCTCTTTCATCAAATCCTAAAAGAAAACAGCCTTAGGTGTACATAATCTTGGCCTGGGATGTCCTCTTCCTCTTGAAGTTCAAAGGTACGACTAGCTTAAGGGAAGAAGAAAGAAAGAGTGTAGCTATGGCTAGGCTCTCTTCTTCTTCTTCAATGGCTAAAAGGTTTTTCTATCAGGGGACATGAGACAACGACCTACTTGTGTGTTTGTCCCCTAGGGTTTTGATTCAACAATATTTATAAATAGATGCAAGAAATTAAACTACAACCATTCAATCAAGAAGTTTTGCAGAAAAATACTTACAAATCATCAAGAAAATAACCATGCAAACCCTAGTTATAAACCTTCCTTCAAGAAAAAACACCATAGAATGCCAAAAATCTCCTCCTTAAACAAGTGCGCCTTCCTCAAATAAGCTAATAAACCTAATAGGGTGCAAAAATTAGACCTCACTAGGATAGTGAGTGATGAGTTATGTCAAAATGAGAGTGAAAACCCTCAATATATAGTGTATCAATGACCTTAATTAATTTTAGGTCATAAAAGTGGCCGACAAGACCAGAATATTGTTTTTACATTAAATTGTCAAATTAAAACCCTAACTGAGTTGTAATAAAGGTAAAAACCCCTTCAAGGGAGGCGCTAGCCCCTTTTAGGGCAGATGAGACATCCAGGAGAAAAACGTCAGCCCCCTAGGGGCCTCTCCAACATGCCACACGTGCCACTGTTGCCCAGTCTGCCTCCAAGAATGACCATGAAGCTGGATGACATCATGGTGAGGATGGGGACGTTCTGAACCTTCCAAGGCCAACGTTCCATTGAAAAGGGGTCATTCCCCCTAGGCCGGGCTCTGCCAAAGTGCCTCTGGTGAAAAGTCCTCTTCTTCTCCGGTGCAAAACCTCGGTCAAACACTGTCCTGTCTCTGCCCTCTGACGGGGTCTCAACAACCATCTGATGGGCTATTCAACCCCATGGAGGTCCGAACTAATCATCTCCCCATGTGTACCAGTCCAAATGGTACCTGTCCGTCGGGCATGGTCTTGCACATCAAAAACTACGCCCTCCATGGGCTCATTAGTCACAGGGATCATAGGAATGTTAATCACATTTCATCATTAATATTATCAAACATATGCATAAAAAACCTGATATATTGGTCAATAGCTCAAAGATATTACAAAAACCTACAATACAAGATCGAAGAAAAGGACAAGATATCCTATTGGGCTAGTATCCACAAGAAAAGGGAAGTTTCCATGAAGGTTTCATCCAAGCCATGTAAATGAGATGATGTGGCTAGGGGATGTCCAAACATGTGGGTAGAGTGAGAGCCAGGGATGCATAATGTTATCTATGGGTGCCTTTATAGAAGGCGAGCTGTACCCGTCATGGATGCAATTTTTTCCAAGCCCGTTCTTGCCTTTATTCTTTTCTTTATTTGCTTTTTCTTCTTCTTTTTCTTTTTATTCAAGGGATAATCGGAGGACACTGCCTTGGCATGGTGACCAGAGCTGACAGTGTTACCCACAAGTACTTTCATAGAGATGAGAAGGCTAGCTTGTGATGAGACCCCCTTTCCCTTGGACATGCAACCAAAGGTCACTGCCCTGGCATGGTAACCAGATAGTGGCAATGTCATACTTTTAGGTACCCATGAACCTAATAGGCTGGCTCGTGATGAGATCCCCTATCCTCTTGGCTAGGTTTTTTTTGTTATTTTCTGGGTCGCTCTTGTTTCTTGCTGAGAGGATTTTTATTGCCTTCTTGGGGATCCCTGGGCGAAGCATCTCGAGGTTTTATTTCTAGGCTTTTATCTTTTACCAACTACTTTTACCTTCTGGGCCTTTAGCCCCTTCTTCCCACAAGATAAGGTACAACCCTACAAACAGGTCAATCCAATGCTCGGACAAGGGGAATGGGATAAATGAGCGGAATATAAGATGAAAAAGTGGTGGTATGATGGGAGCGGACAATGGCTCTTCAGAAATCCCCCCGATGGCAAACCAAAACCTATGGGTACAGGCTTGCTAGGACACCCTATCAATCTCCCCAAACATGGCCAAGTGGGTTAATGTAAGATCCAAGCAGTTGTTAGAGATAAAAGGAATCAGATGCATATATCCAAAGGTTATAATGATCAAAAGTGACACATACCATGATACCTGGACCAATTACCTCGTGGAGCAAGAGCCTTCTCCGATACAATACCAAGCCGATGGTGATGGACGATGCTGCTGCTGACAAGACGAAATTGATGAAAGAAGAAAAGGATGGGTCCTCCAGGGCCATGCTTAGGTCAATCCTGCTCTCGGTACTCCATGTCTAGGACCTGTGGGCCTTGAGACATGATCTCCTCGTTATCCCTAGAAATTGGGGATAACATCTGGCTCCAACTTGAGGACATGTGCTCACCGTAGAGCGCATGAGAACCTCAGCATCTCTGGCATAACCTGCAAACCTGGTCAAACTCGATAGAGGTATTAGTAACAAAAATGGGGCAGTAATGCCACCCTAACATCTATAGACATATATATAAAGTAAAACATGCAAATGTAAAACAAAGTACCTACCTTTACCTACCTGTTGGCTGGATATTCGATGTAGTCAAACGACCAGTGTAGCCAATCCAAAAATGTCCCATGATACCTACCCTTGTGCTTCATCATAAACCAAAATAGTGATAAATCAAGCACAAAAATGTCATGAGTTAGAATATATATCATATCATCGGAAATCTCAAAGTCTAACTCATAGAGGTGGGTGGGAGGGATAAAATCCTGCCAAGTCCATTTCTAAGGAAAGTACTCAATCTACTTCAGGAAAGGGTCAAGAGAAGTCCAAGGTTCAGAATATTGACTCAAAAGGTCGACACACTGGCTACCTAAGATGTTCTCATACTGTGAAGTTTGGGAAGGGATTGACAAAGATCTAGCAGATGACTGGCAAACCATCAAGGGAAATTTGAAAAACCGAGATAACAAACTTGTAGTATCCAACCAATCCTTGGAGTCTAGGGTTTGCTTAAGAGGAAACTCAACATTAAAAATATACTCCGCAACTACACTTTTAATGGACAAGCACGGTAAAGTAATAACAGGTGGCTGGAGTGAAAAGTCATGAGAAACCTTCTTTAAGAAAACATTGTTCTTACTTGTATCAAAATCTGAGCAAAGTGGTGTTTGGTAATCATCTTCATAAAATAAATCCAAATGCTCACATGAACAATCATCAAAGTCCTCAAGGTATGAGCGAAAATTATCAGGAAAACAAGGTACTTGGTCATCCTTGGGTTTTTGGAGAGTATGGGTAAAAACCTCATCTCCTTGTTGCCACTGGTAAAGAGTAATTTGCTGTGATAATTGCAAAGGCAACACTTGGAAATGACTCTCAATGTCGTAGACGGGACCCATATCATAGCCAACTATATCCCACCTACGTCTCCCAACATGTATGAATTCATCAATGTTATCAACTATGTCATTATTTGTATCATAACATGCAGGTCTTGAAAACTCATTCGCCTCCTCCTCATTTCCTTCATCATAAGGTAAAACATCATAAAAAACTAGGGGAGGAGGGAAATTTACTGTTTCTTCTTGTGCAGGAGCTTCTAGGGCTTGGGCATCTTTGGCATGCATTATTGTCTTATCCTTGGTGGTGCAACAAGGAAAATGCTCTTCATTTGGGGATTTCATTTCTCCATCACTCTCTGAATCATGCAATAAGGTATCATCAAAATCTTGAAAAGAAAAGAAACTAACCTTATTGTCTTATTGTTGTGCAGGTGGAGAAGGCTTATGGATTGCTTCATCAAGAGAAAGAGGGCATGTTGATACTTCGTTATTGGGCTCTGAATCCTCAACTATTTCTTCAACAATCCTTCATTGATCTGTGGTTTGCTCCCCTTCTTCTTGGAGATCAATGACGAAGCTCTCAAAGGTAAACACATTTTCTCCATTGACAATACTTGAGGTAAAGAGGCATCCTATATCAAGTGAGGATATCTTTTCCTCAATCATTGCAGCTATGTAGTAGGCTTCATCGAGCGTCCTTGGGGTTCTTTCATTAAGAGGAGAACTTAGATACCCCAAAAGCGCATTATTAAAGAGATGGACCAAGTATCTTTCCTCGGGATGATGACTTTCAAGAATATGATACAGCATGTTCTCAAATTTAATCTGGAAGTATTCGACAGTTTCGTCCTCAACTTGCTTTATACGCTCAAGTTCTTGTAATAGTAATGGGATGTCTTGCTGCTGGATACCCCATCTCTTGAGAATTTTTTTCTCAAATTGCTCCATAGTCTTGATGCTGGCCTCGGGGAGGTTATCATACCATTCTTTGGAATTGTAAGAAAACGTTGTAGAGAAAAGTTTCATGACCACGTCTTCAGCATAATCATTGACCGGGTAGGATAGTAAGAAATTCCAGAAATTTATCATGTGATAGTCAGCTCTTTCTCTATCACCACCACAGAATCCAGAAAGCAAATTTATGTACTCAAAGGGAATTTGTTGAGGGTACCCCGTGATGTAACTCATGTCTAAAGGCTTGTAGTTCCCGGGATCCCATTGTGAAGTCATTGTTAGCTTTGTCATCAATGGAGTCGCCAGATAGTTTTCTTGAAACTATCAAAAGAAAAGGGAAAACACCCTAGTGGAGTCGCCAGGTAATCTTGTAAGATAAGGCTCCGAGGCAAGGCTTACCAAAAAGTTTTATCGTCTGAGGAGAATTGACTCAGTGTTCCACGACAATGGCGCCAAAATGTTATCGCACAGTTTGTAGCTAGGTCAAGTGGCTATGAAGTACAAGGCCAAACTGGCGTAACATGAATCTATCCCACCCAATGTCACCACGATGGGGAGGTTATTTCTCTTTAGGGAGGTTAGGCCCAGGAGAGACGTCCCCGGTAACCTGGAGTTTTGAAGAGGAAAAAGTTTAGAAGTCAAAGTAAAGTTCCCCCTTCATAGGTCACCACCAAAACAGATAGTCCCGGATAAACAACCAATAATGAAGTGTAGGCCCAAAGAAGAACACCTGCCCAGAGCAAAGCAACAACAAACCAATATATATGCAAGCTATGATTCAATGGGTTAGTACTTCATAAGACTATCTAAAATCAATATATGGGCAATTATAACAATAAATATTGACGAAGTCAATGTTTGTTAATGCAACAATGAAATAATATCACTTCACCAATAAATATCAAGATGATGTAGCAATCAATGTATCCAATCAATCCCTCATTCAATAAATGCTTTAAACACCATCCAATTGCCTAATAAATGAAATTTGTTGCGTCAAGATGAAATAACCAAGGGTGATGTCAACCTTTTAGGGTTAGTAGTTAGTTAGGGTTTCAATTTAGCAAAGTTTTTTGAGAGTTGTTTGATCACTTTCACTTCAATGTTGGAGGCTCAAGATCAGTGCCTAAAGGTTATGGAGTCAAAAAGGTGAAGGACGCACAAGTTGAAGGGGATGAGATTTAAAGGATAAGAGGGAAAGGTTTCAAGGTGCTGCTAAAGTAGGGCCTTAAAGATAGAACCCTAGGGGAGAGAGGCTCACTTCGGTGTTGCTAAAGCAAGGCCTCATGCTCTGTCCTCCTTCCCGAAAAACAACTAGCTCAATGAAAAGAAAAATCAAGACAAGAGAGTTTAAAGAGGGAGAGTGTTGCTAAGGCAGGGCTCTTTCATCAAACCCTAAAAGAAAATGGCCCTAGGTGTAGATAACCTAGGCCTGGGACGTCCTCTTCCTCTTGAAGTTCAAAGGTACAACTATCTTAAGGGAAGAAGAAAGAAAGAGTGTAGCTATGGCTAAACTCTCTTCTTCTTCTTCAATGACTAAAAGGTTTTTCTATCAGGGGACATGAGACAACGACCTACTTGTGTGTTTGTCCCCTAGGGTTTTGATTAAGCAATATTTATAAATATATGCAAGAAATTAAACTACAACCATTCAATCAAGAAGTTTTGTAGAAAAATACTTACAAATCATCAAGAAAATAACCATGCAAACCCTAGTTGTAAACCTTCCTTCAAGAAAAAACACTATAGAATGCCAAAAATCTCCTCTTTAAACAGGTGCGCCTTACTCAAATCGGCCAATAACCCTAATAGGGCGCAAAAATCAGAACTCACTAGGATAGTGAGTGATGAGTTATGTCAAAATGAGAGTGAAAACCCTGAATATAGTGTATCAATGACCTTAATTAATTTTAGGTCATAAAAATGGTCGACAAGACCAGAATACTATTTTTACATTAAATTGTCAAATTAAAACCCTAACTGAGCTATAATAAAGGTAAAATCCCCTTCAAGGGAGGCGCTAGCCCCTTTTAGGGCAGATGAGACATCCAGGAGCAAAACGTCAGCCCCCCAAGGACCTCTCCAACATGGCACACGTGCCATTGCTACCCAGTCTGCCTCCAAGAATGACCATGAATCTGGATGGTGTCATGGTGAGGATGGGGACGTCCTGAACCTTCCAAGGCCAACGTTTGACTGAAAAGGGTTCATCCCCCTCGGGCCGGGCTCTACCAAAGTGCCTCTGGTGAAACGTCCTCTTCTTCTCCAGTGAAAAACCTTGGCCAAACACTGTCATGTCTCTTCCCCTTTGATGGGGTCTCAGCAACCATTTGATGGGCTCTTCAGCCCCATGGAAGTCCGAACTAATCATCTCCCCATGTGTACCTATCCAAATGGTACCTGTCCATCGGGCATGGTCTTGCACATCAAAAACTACGCCCTCCATGGGCTCATTAGTCACAGGGATCATAACAATGTTAATCAAATTTCATCATTAATATTATCAAACTAATGCATAAAAACCCTGATATATCAGTCAATGGCTCAAAGATATTACAAAAACCTACAATACATGATCGAAGAAAAGGACAAGACATCCTATTGGGCTAGTGTCCACAAGAAAAGGGAAGTTTCTAGGAAGGTTTCATCCAAGCCATGTAAATGAGGTGATGTGGCTAGGGGATGTCAAGACATGTGGGTAGAGTGAGAGCCAGGGATGCATAATGTTATCTGTGGGTGCCTTTGTAGAAGGCGAGATGTACCTGTCATGGATGCAATTTTTTCCAAGCCCGTTCTTTCCTTTATTCTTTTCTTTATTTGCTTTTTCTTCTTCTTTTTCTTTTTATTCAAGGGCTAACTGGAGGACATTGCCTTGGTATGGTGACTAGAGTTGATAGTGTTACCCACAAGTACTTTCATAGAGATGAGAAGGTTGGCTCGTGATGAGACCCCCTTTCCCTTGGCCATGCAACCATAGGTCACTGACCTGGCGTGGTAACTAGATAGTGGCAATGTCATACTGTTAGGTACCCATGAACCTAATAGGATGGCTCATGATGAGACCCCCTATCCTCTTGGCTAGGTCTTGTTTGTTATTTTCTGGGTCGCTCTTGTTTCTTGCTGAGAGGCTTTTTATTACCTTCTCGAGGATCCCTGGGCGAAGCATCTCGAGGTTTTATTTCTAGGCTTTTATCTTTTACCAGCTTCTTTTACCTTCTGGGCTTTTAGCCCCTTCTTCCCACAAGATAAGGTGCAACCCTACAAACAGGTCAATCCAATGCCCGGACAAGGGGAATGAGATAAATGAGCAGGAGATAAGATGAAAAAGTGGTGGTATGATGGGAGCGGACGATGGCTCTTCAGAAATCCGCCCGGTGGAAAACCAAAACCTATGGGTACAGGCTTGCTAGGACACCCTGTCAATCTCCCCAAAATGGTCAATTGGGCTAATGTAAGATCCAAGCAGTTTTCAGAGATAAAAGGAATCAGATGCATATATCCAAAGGTTATAATGATCAAAAGTGACACATACCATGATACCTGGACCAATTACCTCGTGGAGCAAGAGCCTTTTTCGATACAAGACCAAGCCGATGGTGATGGATGCTACTGCTGCTGACAAGAAGAATATGATGAAAGAAGAAAAGGATGGGCCCTCCAGGGCCATGCTTAGGTCAATCCTTCTCTCGGTACTCCATGTCTGGGACCTATGGGCCTCGAGACATGATCTCCTACTTATCCCTAGAAATTGGGGATAACACCACCTAGATGTCGAATCAGACTATCCATAGGGGTTAAGCCATCTCATCGCTAAATTTTGATCTCTTATGCATGTGGAATTTTTCTTTTGCAGGCTCAAGAATCAATGGTCTAGATTAACCCATCGGCTTGATCAAAGGCTGATAAGTGACCATTTTTAAACGACCATAACTTTTTCTACGAGTGTCAGAATGAGGCTATGATACTTTGTTAGAAAGGTATCAGAAAAAGGAATGCATTGGTATAGGTCTATAGGTCTAACAACTGACAAAGTCATCAAAAATGTGAAAAACAATAGACCACAAATTTGGGGGGGGAAATCTCTCATACCAACTTCAAATAGTGGTATTTTGAGCTATGGATGATGAAATCAGGCCCATAAGGGATTGATGGAAATTTGTAGCAATGAAGAACATGATGGGGTAGCAAGATCTAGCAATTTGAGAGTAGAAAAGGTCCAAAAATTCAAAACATAGATAGAACCCGAATATGATTGAAGAATCGACTATGCAGACTTCAACAATCATATCTTGAGCTACGAGAAATGAAATTGAGCCAGAAATAGCTCAATGGAAATCTGAGATAGAGGAAAAGAAACTAGAAGTATCTTAATCAGTAGGAAGAAGCCATAAATTCCCATAAACGTTTAAGGAACAAAAGATAACGCCAATGGACATAGTCAATGATTATTTTTATGCAAATATCTTTTGTAAACTGTCTGCGGACAAAAATAATGACTCACGAGTCTATTTAGATTCTCTTTGTAACACTCACATGTTCATTTTCTAATGTGAGAAAAGTAACAGAAGGAAAAAGAAACGAACAATCATGAGAACCAAGAGTCTCTCTCATGTCTTATAAAAGAGAACTCATAGCATAGAGAGAGGAATTTTTCCCTTTGTAACAAAAGATGGTACTTTTACTTCTAAGTAATAAAGAGCATGAGAAATTTTGAAGTCACAACTGTTGCAAATGCTTGTGGGACTATTCTACACTTGTATTTGTGGTTTAAGTTTTCTGGGTATTGATCATGTGAACTATTTATGTTCTTAGTATTTAGAATCCTTATGTTGTCATGATTTCTTATGAGTGCAGAGATGTTGTTACAAATTTCCTTTTCAACTATTTGAGATGATTTATGAAATATTATTGTGCTAACATGTCTTGGCTATCATGGACTATTTCTGCTGCTCAAGATATCATCTTAAGCTGTGCTCATATTCTAGTTTTTCTCCCGAGATAGGTTAGAAGTAGTTAGATTAGACGAGTTTGTTTTTAGTTTAATTAGCCTTGGTATTAAATAGAACTATTTGGGGGGAAGTTTGTTGTCTTTCCCCTTTTTATTATTTTATTTCTGAGAGAAAACAAGGCCCGTATACTCGCGGGAAACACTACACCAAATGAGAGTAGGTTTGATTGGGACCTGCCATCGGGTGTTTTCCATCATCTGCTTGAGAAGACTTTCAGAACTGTCAACACCAGGATACATGATGGAGGCATGAATCTGGTTATAGAGCTCAGATATGAAAGACACTACAAGGCGCAAGGGGTTAGAATTTTTTTTTTCCAGAGGGAGTTAGGTAAACCACTCTAGTTTGCTGACGTACTATATGTTTCGGGATTGAAAAAGAACCTCATCTCGGTCTCTACTCTTAAGGATAAAGGGTATGAGGTCAAATTCCATAAGGGAAGGGTGTTCATCAGGCCAATAGGGTCAAGCAAGAGGATGTATAGGATGATTGGGGTTCAATATGAGAAGGTGTACAAGCTTTAGTTTCAGCGAGGGAGAGCATTGGTCAGTACAACCAGAGACATCAATGAGTTATGGCACAGGAGGCTGACGCACATACACTTTGGTGCGTTGGGGCACTTGAGATAGGAAGTCATAGGGTTTCCTAACTTCACAACAAAGAGGCATGATCCTTGCAAGGGTTATGCAATGGGAAAGTATGCCCGAAGACCATTTCCATCAAGCAAGCATAGATCCAAGGGAGTTTTGGATTTGATTCATTCATACGTATGTGGTCCGATGAGTGTGGATTCAGTGAGTGGATTCAAATATTTTTTTTTATTCATAGATGAATACTCCAGGAAGACCTAGATTTAATTCTTAAAGGCCAAGGTTGAGGTCTTCGACAGGTTCTAGGAGTTCAGGGATCTAGTAGAGAACCGAACTGGCAAGAAGATTCAGGTTTTGAGATATGAAAATGGGGGTGAGTGCACCTCCAAGGAGTTTGTGGATTATTACACAGTAGTGTGGATCAAGAAGGAACTCACAATTCCCTACAATCCTCAATAGAATGGAGTGGCTGAGAGAAAGAATAGGACTGTAGTTGGAGCAACACAGGCGATGATTCATGATCAGGGTTTGCCACTGTTTTTGTGGGTAGAGGCTAGTCGCACTGTTGTATACTTATAGAATAGGATTCCCCACACAGTTCTGGGGAAGTTGAAACACAAGGAGGTATTTACAGGTACCAAAATATATGTGAGTCATCTTCGCATCTGGGGCAACGTATGTTACTTTCATGTGCCTTGTGAGAAGATAAAAAATATGGAACCTACAACAAATAAGGGGTTAATATTATTAAGCCTAATTACATTAGCAACATATTTTGTAGCACTAACTTTTGTGCCAATATCACTTCCACTCTACTCATTTCCTGTCTCAAAAATGAAAATTTTCATTGTCACAATGTTGTACAAATGAAAGAAAGATTAATAAACCCCACCACATGCTGAAAGAATTAATGACAGAAGGTCTAGTTAAATGATATTATCAAACTTCCATGCATATATCTTATAACCATGGTCGATTGTGTACTAGATAAATTTGCGAACATTGCTTGAATTCCAAGGATCTCCCCAAAGACCATCCTTAGACATCTGATGTTGAAGATACAATGAATTTAAGTCAAATGCCACCATAGACCTGTATCACAATAATAGATGGTTATATTGTTTGATGATAGGGGAAACACTTTGGGCTACCTATATAATTAATGGTCAGCTGAATTTATAGACTGTGAGAAGTAATGCTCTCAATTACCCTGCTTTTGTGACAATATTGTTCAGTATATCCCATATGTCTATGGTAAGACAACCATTTGAGAACCCAAACATCTTAGAAGCATTCCTAACAAAAGGATGGCAGGGTTGTGATAGAGACCCAACGTCATATATCAGTTTGTCTTGCAAAGTTCTACCCAACCTGATTTTTCAGTGGTGAAGGAAGAAGTAAGAATATAGCCAATGAGATCAAATCTGATCGATCTACACCAATTTTGGTATCAATGCAAAGAGTGAAATATTGTTTTCGCATAGATATAGACTAGAAGTTAAATTTTGAGAAATGGCATTTAGAGCTAGAGCTAGATCAAGGACAGAACAGGTTGATGAAGATCAATTGCTAATGCAACACTACTTGAGGAAAGGAGGAACATTCAAGTATGTTTGGAAACTATGGAGACTGCACAGAGAAGATGAGTTGAAATATGAGACGTCATTGATAGAGAAGGAGGAAAGGAGGAACATTCAAGCGTGTTTGGAAACTATGGAGACTGCATGGAGAAGATGAGTTGAAACATGAGATGTCACTGATAGAGAAGAAGAAGAACTTTGAAGATGAGTTGAAACATGAGATGTCAGTGATAGAGAAGAAGAAAAGGCAGAGCCTGAAGAAGAAGGCGTTGAAGAAAAACTAATTATAGCAATCATGGGAGTTAGCTCCAAACCAAAATTTGAAGTGCCTATGTATGAAGGAAATTTTAATGTTGAGAAGCTGATTGACTAGATCAATGCTATGGATAAATACTTTGAATACAAGAATGTGGATGATGACAAGAAGTGTGGATGATGACAAGAAGGTGAAATTTGTTTTGACCGGATTAAAGATCCATGCATCCTTTGGTGGCATGGAGTACAAGGTGAGCATAAGAACAAAGGCAAGGCGAATATAAAAAGATGGGACATAATGGTTTCACAATTGAAAGTTAAGCTTATGCCTAAGGACTACCAATTCAATCTTTTTAGACAGATGCAAAATCTTAAACAAGGAGGAATGCCATTTAAAGAATGCACATAAGAATTTTACAAGTTAAACATTAGATATGGTCATGTAAAAGAGGATGTCGAGAAAGTAGCCAGATGTATTTATGGGTGAATATTTGATATTCAATATGAAATCAACATTTTGTCTCCAAAGTCAGTTGAAGAAGCATACCGGTTTTCTCTTAAGGAAGAAGATAAATTGTCCAGGAAGTGAAGTCAACATGGAAGTGGTTGAATTTTCAAAGGAAGAGGACAACAAATTGGTTGAGTTCGGTTACAAGTTTAGAAAGACGAAGTCAATATCTCATGACAGAAGGAACAATCCTCACGGGGTAACGAGACCTTTAGAGTTGGAATATCTTACTCTAGAGGTAGAGATAAATAAATTGGTCATAGAGTTAGAATATGTTACTCTAGAGGTAGAGATAAATACATTGGTCATAGAGTTAGAATATCTTACTCTAGAGGTAGAGGTAGAGAATTTTTGGGCAAACGTTTTAGTTGCAATAAACACTTTGGTCATAGATCTTATGAGTGTCTAGAGAATCTTTCAAAAATCCAAGGGAGTGTACATATTTTCCAAGTTGATTGGGAAAGTGTGAAATCACTTGTTCATGAAGATGCACCGAAGTTTGGAGAGTCATTGCTCATGAAAAGAGTCTTGCTATTCAGGAGCCTTTTCAAAGAAAGACATTGTTCAGAACCACTTGCAAGACTAAAGATAAATGTTGCAAGGTTATTATTGATAGTGGAATTATTGATAACCTTGTGTCTACAAATATGGTTGACAAATTATGTTTGAAGACAACACATCCTACTCCTTATAAGGTATCTTGGCTGCAAAAGGGACATCAAGTCTTAGTGAATGAGCAATGTCAAGTAGAATTTCAGATTGGGAGTTATAAAGATTAGGTAATTTGTGATGTTTTACCTATGGATGTTTGTCATGTTCTTTTAGGTACAGATTGGCGATTTTACATGAAGGAAATTCATGATGGGAGGATCAATACCTATACTTTTAACTTCAAGCACCCATGACCTCAGGAACTTTGACTTCAAGTACTATGACCCTGGGAAATTATTATGTGCGAATTTCTTTGATTCATTTGCAACATCGTAACCATAAAACACACTAGTCATTTTACATGTGTGATGATCCACAATTATAATTACAAATAGTTACACCCATTTTTAAAATATGCCACAACATTCACAGTGTTAGGGTGACTCTATCCATCCCAAAACCTTAGGATTACAACCAAAAGAGTTGATGCTAATGACTAGAACATCTAAAACACTTTATAATGGAAATAAATATATGTTTATAGATTTACAAAACTAGTAAATAAATCTTCTAGAAGTATGATGATATCCACTTTTAAAATCTATCTTAGAAAAATATATGGCACCACTCAAGCAATCCATCAAATCATCCATTCAAGGTAAGTAAAATCTATACCTAATTGTGATCTTGTTAATGGCTCGGGAACCTATACACATTCGCCAACCTCCATTCTTCTTTGGTTTCAACATTGTTGGAATAACACAAGGACTCAAACTCTCTCTTACTAGTCCTTTGTTCAACTAGTCGTGAACTTGATTCTTGACTTCCTCATTCTCCTTTGGAGTCATCAAGTAAGATTATTTATTTGGTAGATGAGCCCCTGGAATTAGATCTATATGATGACTGATGCTTCTTATTGGAGGTAATTCACTTGGTAAGTCATCCACAACAATATCAACAAATTCATTCAACAAATCCTTAATTTCATCAAGCAGATTAGTTAATTTTGTACTAGTAAGAACTATCTTTGGTTTTCCAATCAATGCAAAACTTAACTCCTCATTTCCAATCTAGTGTAGGAATTATTTACCACTGACCATCAACACTTAAGGACTGACCTCTTCAATTGCATTCTTATCTTTCAAAGTTATAAGTGTGTGCCTCTTTTCATCCTTCTCAAAAGTATAGGTATTGCTCCTCCCATCATGAATTTCCTTCATGTAAAATTTCCAAGCTCTTCCTAAAAGAACATGAAAAACATCCATAGGTAAAACATCACAAATTACCTAATCTTTATAACTCCCAATATGAAATTCCACTTGACATTTCTCAGTCACTAAGACTTGATTTCCCTTTTGTAGCCAAGACACCTTATAAGTAGTAGGATGTGTTGTCCTCTTCAAACCTAATTTTTCAACCATCTTTGTGAACACACGGTTATAAATAATTCCACTATCAATAATAACATTGCAATATTTGCCTTTAGTCTTGCATGTCGTTATGAACAATGTCTTTCTTTGAGCAGGATCCTAAATATATTTATTAGGCTTTAGTAAGACTCTCTTCATGAGAAATGACTCTCCAAACTTTGGTACATCTTCATGAGTAGGTGATTTCACACTTTCCTAATCAACTTGGAGAATATGTGCACTCCCTTGTATTTTTGAAGGATTCTTTGGACACTCATAAGATCTATGACCAACATATTTATTGCAACTAAAACGTTTCCCCAAAAATCCTCTACCTCTACCTCTAGAGTAAGATATTCTACCTCTAAAGGACTCATTACCCTGTGAGGATTGTTCTTGTTGTTGTGAGTTGTTGGATTCTTCTTTCTAAACTTGTAGCCGACCTCTGCCACTTTGTTTTCCTCTGCCTTTGAAACTTCAACCACTTCGATATTGACTTCATTTCCTAGAAAATTTATCTTCTGCCTTAAGAGAAAACCGACATGCTTCTTCAACCGACTTTCGAGACTGTTGGCGATGGAAGTCACTCCTGGACTGCTAGCAGGAGAAGAGCCCGACGCCCATCAGTTTTATGTCACAGTAGTTTATATATGGGGTGACCGAATGGAAGCCAAATCAAAACAATATCGTTCCAACTCCGAAACTAGGCTAGGCATGCATGGGTGAGTGAGGTCTTATATAAAATTCAGACAGTGAGTTGTAGTATATGGTGAAACAGGCGGAAGACTTATATAAGAGAAAAGAAGAGGTCTGGTACTAACATCGAGTTACTAACAGACTGTAGAAGAAAACGTTTGAAGGCAATATCATCTTACATTCAAAAACAAAACCAGAGAATGCAATCATGCGACAACGAACCTTTCATCATAACATAACTGCAATGATTCACAAGAATAAGTCAATCACGAATTCCCTGGTGTGAGAGGAAAACACAGACGGGATAGGAAAATTGTTTGTCATAAAACAAGAAATCTCAAATACAAATGCATACCCAGAAAACTAGAATATCTGTTAAAACTTTACAGTAGGGAGCTCTGCTCTACCATCGATAGATACAAAAACGATGAAAACGCCTACATATACTCAAAACAACAACAACAATAAAATCGAGATGTTGCATTAAGAGCTTTGCGTCTGCATGGCTTCTGACAATCTGCACCTGCTGTCTCCAGGTGATCGTGCACCTATGGAAGACGTAATTGGGCTTCTGATAGTCCCGCAGGTGAATCAACGTGCTCTTAATTCGTCATTGGACCTTCCCTTTATGGTGGAGAAGATGTCTAACCACCCTCAACTACCTTAATAACTTCTTTATTGGGATTGAGGATAGCTCAGCCAACTCGGCACCTTTGGAACGTGGAAGACTCCTCGTGCTACCGCCTGGAATAACTGAACAGCTTGACGAAGAGGCGTGGAGGCTAGAGCGAAGGGTGGGGCGCATAACGGGAGTGGTGGCGCCAGCACTATGGGGGTGAAACGAGAAGTGGCGAGGTGCGGGAGATGTGGCAGGGGAAGGCATGCGACGAAAGGAAATAAGCAGAAGGAGGTAGGAGGTGAAATGTGATGGGCACAATAAGGCTGACGTGGAAGTGAGCGGGACAAATGGTGGGTGGTGAGTGGATGATGAGGTGGGGGGAGGGACCACATGGATCAAAAGAAGGAAGGTGGACAGCTGTCGGAGGATGAGGAAGGGCTAAAGGGAGCGAGCCCCATCGCATGGTTAGGTGGAGAACAGATGGCGAGATGACATGACAAGAAAGGGGTCCCCACGTTGATTTAAATGCAGAAAGACAGATGGTGTCTGGATTGCTTGTGCACCGTTGATCCGGGCGCTCTTGATCACAACCGTCGGAGAGATGCATCCTCGATTCCAGACCCCCCCCGCCCTTCGCTTAAAGGTAGAAAGGCAGGGGGGGTCCGGAATTACCCTACGTGTTGTTGATCCAAGTGCTTCGATCGTAGTCGTTGAAGAGGTGCGCCCTCGAT
>JASDQU010100839.1:225149-249253 GCA_032191745.1 Picea mariana
TACTATCTTATTTTGCAAATCATTTATGTCCCTACGCATTTATTCACCTTCATCAAGAGTCTAAGTAGGATTTTTTGGAGGCTTAGTTGGTGTAGAAGTTCCCTTTTTCGGTGGCATGTTGACCAAGTATCACTTTTGAACCTTGATTTTGAGGTGGTTCTGCTAGACAATATTTCTTCTATTGTATCTCCCAAGTTTCAGCCCTTCTGGGTATGAAACTTTATTTTATGTAGTTCTATGATATTTCTTCTCTGCAATTCCATAGGTCTGATCAAAATTGGATGTGCCAAGTGGAATTTATGGTAACTTCCCCACAACTTGCCGATTTTTGGCCTTTCCAGGAGATCTCACTTGTATAGTGTGCGCCACCAAAAATGATTGATATAAAATTCTAAAAATCACACCAGAAATACTACAAACTATCCAAGATCCAATGAAACTAGTCCCACTCAATTTGGATACTCTAGGAAGAAGTTATGATTGTTTTACCTGAAACACCTTCTTGAGACTAGTCAATAGGACTAGTCAGATACCCTATCTTACACAAGGTGTATCTACAAATTTAAGATGACCCAGAAGTTGAAATTTTTATCACAGATACCTTTCTAATTTCTGTAAATATCCTCCAAATTTTAGGGTCTGAAACGTTACAGAAAATTTTTTATAGTGAAAATTCTGCAATGACGCAGTTCAGGATGATTCCAGAACCCTATATTGTACAGGTTGTATCTCTGAAAGTATAAGGCCTCAGGAGCTGAATTTTGAACCCAACGTACCTTGATCCATATAATAAATATCCTCCAAGCCGTTCCTTCTGAAACATTGTAGAAAAACATTTATAGTGAAAATGCCAAGGTGTCTCAGATGTAGCAGCGAAACCCCAAGACCTTGAGCTTTGATACCATATGTTAAGAACCAAACATCAATATAGCATAGAAAAACCTCAGAAAAAGTACTCAACACCTTGAAAAAGAGATAATTTTAGATAATAAGCCTCTTCAAGGGGGAAACCTCCTTTTACCCCACTTAAATTTTCAAGTATAAGATGATTCAAAATGAAAATGTCTCCTTGGTATATATAGGAGACTAGGAGGTATAATTACAACTAATGGCCTAAAGCCGACATACATAAAATGACATTACTAATATAATATGCCCCAATTAAGGGGTAATGAGTCAATATTAGGGCTTAACATATGGACAGTCTAAGAGTCTGACTGAGAAGTTAAGGGAATACAACAACATTGCTTATAAATATGGTGAAACCATTAAGTCTTTTAACCTTCGCTTTACCAAATTATATAATCAAATCCTTGAACTAATCCACCCTCAAAATCAGGCTACTTTCATGCATTATTATAATGCATAACCTTCTCCTTATCATCATATACTTGAAGATAAGGCTATTGAAAATATTGGTTCTGCTCTTCATACTTGCCTAGAATATGAGGAACAAATTGAAAGGACAGGTCTCCCCAAGGGAGATTTGGTCAAGAAAACATATATGTCTTCCCTCCTACAACTTGTGCAAGATATGAATAATAAGATGATAGCCTACAGGCGAAAATGAAATGCCTCTTCCTCTACCCCTGGGGCATATTCTTCTTCTTTAGCACCTTTTAGGAATACTAATGAAAACACTTTTCATCCAAAGGCCATTACGTCTCGTAGTTGGTGTAACTTCTGTGAAGAAAATCATGAAGAAAGTACTTGTGAAGTTAAGAAAAATGCTAGAGATGAGATCTTTGGAAAAAGGCCCGATACAACAATCGTTGTTTTAGATTGGATTGAACTAGAAGATGTTATGGTAATCAATACCAAGAATAAATCTTACACTTCCAAGGGAAAATATGACCCTCGTACTTCTTATACCCTAATATCATCTTCTCAAGGTGTTGATACACAAGATGTTAAAACTTTCGATAATCAAGGAGTGTATTCTCCTCTTCCCTCTTCTAAATATAATATCCTTAATCAATTGGCCAATATCAAAGTTGATGCTACTCTTTTGGACATGGTTGTCATCCCAGAACAACAAAAGCATCTCAAAAACTTTATGGAAGGTATAATTTCTACCATAGCCAATCTATTTGAAGAGTCAAAAGAAGAGGATTCAACTGTAAATAAAATAGGTGTAAATAATTTTAGGAACCCTATAAAAAAATCCCCCTTTTTATATCTCTGTAAAAATTATGGACAAAATAGCTCATTGTTTCCTAGTTGATGGTGGGTCTGGTCCAAGTGTAATGTCAAAACTTATCATGGAAGAGCTTGGCTTATCATGCACTAATGAAAATTCTAGAAGCATTATCTCTTATAACAGTTTGCAACGGTCAAGTATAGGCGAAATAAAATATATAACCTTAGTTCTCTGCACACATCATGAGATAAGAGCAACCCTCAACATCCAAGTAATTGATACGCAGTGAGTAACTATTCAATTATTTTAGGAAGATATTGGAAATCCTTAACGGGTGGATATGTTTCGATTGATGGAACACATTTGTCCGTCCCTCAGAACAAAAAGAACTTTATAGTCCTTAGGGAAGGAATAATTTCACCATATATAGAGAGCGTTCCCCAACCCAATGTAAATTATCTCGAAGAATATTTGGGGGTGTAATATATCTTCACTGATGAGGGTGAAACTATGCTTGAACCAATTGATTTGGACGATGGCATGTGGCACATAAATTTCGATGCCTCATGCTCAAATGAAGGTAATGGGGCCAACATCATTCTATATTCTCCTATAGATAAAATTCACAATTTTTCTTATAGGTTAGAATTTTCTTGCACAAACAATGTCATCGAGTTTGAGGCCTTACTGTTAGGCATCGAAAATGCGTATAACCTTGGTTGTAGCCACCTTACAGTTTTTGGTGATTCTTAACTTGTTATGAACCTTGTACATAAGATTTATTCGCCAAGAAACAAGTTGCTTTAATACTATACCCAAGTTGTTTGGATGCTCATTTCAAATATGTTATCATTTAATATCACTCGTGTTAAAGGGGAACTTAATTCAATCACTGATAAATTAGTTGTGTTTGCAACATCTCTTACCCGACAAATTTTACCTCAAAGACCTGATTGTACATTCCAATCTCTATATCGTCCTCACATCCCTGATAATGTAGAATCATGGCAGGTTTTCCCGAGTGATGAAGGCATTTGTTCTTTCATACAAAATGAATCGTTTAAGACCAAAGAAATCATATCTATGGAAGATGAAAAATTTCCTAAAGTCTTGACTCCTCTCAAAAGTTCATTTTCGTCGAGTGATGCAAGAAACAACGAAACTCATAAGGAAGAGGAGTCGAAAAGGAAAGTGGTTGATACCATTTCCTTGAATATTGGGACACCCGAATCTCCAAAGATCATTAAACTAAGTGTCCAATGCTCTCATGAAGAAAACTGAAATTCACTGAGATACTCCGTGAATTTCAAGATGTTTTTGCATGGTCATACGAGGATATTCATGGTTTTGATCTTGCTCTCATACAACATGCCATTCCTATCAAGGAAGGGGTAAAATCGGTTAGGAAAAAACAAAGACCTATTAACCCTACACTCGAAGCTACTATTCGAAAAGAGTTGGAAAAATTGTTAAAAGCTAATATAATCTTTCCAGTTAAGTATTCAGAGTGGGTTTCAAATTTGGTACCTACTCGAAAGACTACTGGCCAGATTAGATTATGTATCTATTTCTGCACATTGAATAGAGCGAGTATCAAAGATCATTTTACACTTCCTAATATTGAAATGATTTTACCACGGGTTGCAGGGTCACAAATGATGTCCTTACTTGATGGATTTTTTGGGTATAATCAAATCAAGGTAAAAAGGACTGATAGGTATAAAACCACCTTTACTACATGTTGGGGCACATTTTCCTATGAACGCATGCCTTTTGGCTTGTCTAATGCAGGTGCCACTTTTCAAAGGGTTATGCAAATAGATTTTAATGATCTGATCAGTAAAATTATTCAATTTTATCTTGATGATTTGACTGTTTATTTAAAGAACCAGTTGGATCATTTTCGTCATCTTATAAAAGTTCTCATGAGTTGCAAAAAATTTGGCGTTTCTTTAAATCCTTCTAAATCTATTTCCGATGTCACAAAGGGAAAACTCCTTGCTCATATTTTTTTTTGATTCAAGAATAAGCATTGATCCCGAAAGGATTACTACGATTCTAAACCTTCTCGCCCCCATTTCCAAGAAAGAAGTTCAAGCTTTCATGGGCATTATTAATTTTGTACGTAGGTTTGTTCTTGATTTTGTTGTCATGGTTAAACCAATTCAAAATCTTCTGAAGCAAGATTGTTCTTTTTCTTAGACAAATGATGTTGAAAATAATTTCCTTAGGATTAAGAAAACAATTAGTTGCGCACCAGTTCTGGAGAAACCATATTTTGAGAGAAAGATTTTATCATATATACTAATGACACCGAGTAAGCAATTTTCACTATCCTCTTACAAAGTGATGACCAAAACAATGAAAAATGTAGCTTACATGAGCCAGAGTTTATCAGATGATGAAATCAAGTATTCTTATATTAGTAAACACAATTTTTCTCTTGTTAAGGCTATATAAAAATTTCACCACTTTATTTTAGGCAAACATACGCAGATAAGAGTGCATTTTCCTATTGTCAAGTGTCTGCTTTCATAAACTTATCTTTCAATAAAACTTGCACATTGGCTTACCAAAATTCATGAGCATGATTTGATGATCATGACTTCAAAGACAATCAAGGGATGAGACCTAGCTCTTCACTTAGCTCAACATGCTGAACCAAGTGAAGAACTTGGCGATCAAGATAATCCTTTTTCAGCTCTGTTTTATATTGAGAATCAAAATCTTGCTATATCTAAACATCCTTGGTATAAAAATATGGTGTATTATTTGCAGTATCAAAAGTGTCCAGATGAGTTGGATCCTCACCAGAGAAGGAGACTCCGCCTGGAAGATTCCAAGTATATCATTTTAGGAGACTTTTTGTTTAGAAGGTCTGTTGATGGTCTGTTACTTCGATGTGTAAATGATAAAGAAGAACAAAAATTGTTACACAAAATTCATGGATCAACATCTTCTGTCATTCACATTGGTGGCCATTTGCTTGCTAAGGCTACTGCATTTAAAATCATAAGAAATGGTTACTATTGGCCTATGATATTCCACAATTCTTATAAATTCGCAAGATCTTGTGATAAGTGCAAAAAATTCGTTGGGAAAGAATGCCTTTCTGCCATGCTTTTACAACCTGTCCTCCTGGATTTCCCTTTTTCTAAATGGGGCCTAGAATTTATTAGTCCTATCAATCCTCTGTCATCTGCAGGGCATATCTTTATTTTGACAGCCACCGATTACTTTACCAAGTGGACCAAGGTTGTCCCTCTTAGACACACACATGATGAGCATGTAATTTATTTCCTAGAATCTAATATCTTTTTCAGATTCAACATTCCATTAGAGCTCATTACGGACAATGACCCAACCTTCATTTTTGTAAAATTGACTCAATTTCTGGTTAAGTTGGGGGTTAAAAATTTCACTTCATATTCTCATTACCCTCATGGAAATGGGAAAGCAGATTCCACTAACAAGAATCTGGTATTCAATATTTTAACAGACGAGCAAAAGTTGTTGAATTCAATATTGATGAAAAAGTCCTACTATGGGACTCATCCCATGTTGAAAGAGGAAGACATTCTAAGTTCCAAGAACTATGGCTAGGTCATTTCAAAATCAATTTTATCCTAGGCGCGAACTCACACCTCCTAAAGGATTTGGAAGAGTGATTGTTCGCTTACAGTACTAATGGTTCCCACTTGAAACATTGTATGGAACCAACTTTATTTTTAAACGCTTGTAAAAAAAATGACCGATGTATATAGTCTTTTGTTTTACTGTTTTCTTTTTACTTTGGTTTGTTGAGTTTTCAATTTCTGTTGTTTGCTTCTCGTAATAATCAAAAATAAAGTCTGGATCAATTTTTCCATTACAAAGTCATTATGTAAATATTTTTTATCAATGATAATAAGATACACACGACTGTCATGATGTCCTCCTTTCAGACATCGCTGAAATTACTTTTTTCTTTCAATAATGTTGTAGGATAGTTGATTTTGTCTTCTTCCCTGTTTCTGCTAACCATTTCTTCCCTTCATCCTGAGATTCAAGAGCATATCAGAGGCATTCTCCTCGAAATTTTAATAAGCATTATATGTTACATATTGTTCGAATGCTATGTATATAGGACCAAACCCCCTCATACATACCAGTTTCCATAAGTTATTCCCAAAGTCCCATCTCATTATTTCCCTTAAACCATCTTTTTCCCCCTGTTGCATAACTATTGTTTTCAACAATTTTTTTTATCATCTGCCTATACCGGTCTGTGAAACCACACATTTTGAGTTCTAAATTTGTTGAGAACAGATTTCACTGTGGAGTTGCCAATTTATTGATGCCAAAAAAATGCAACATGGATCCCTTCCTGCAAATAGGTTGCAATTCCTTATTATTTATATATAATTAATAATATACTAGATAGGTGGGACCCCATATGTGAATGATGATGACAGATGACTCATCTTTCTATGTTCTCATGTCTATTTTTGCAAAAATAACTACACAGTTTTAAAATTTTGAAACCACTTTCCAAGCGAAATGGGCAAATGATAGGTTTATTGGCGATTTAATTCAAAGAGAAGAGATGTTTTTTTAATGAGCATCTTGGTTTATTTTGCTGCATATATATTTTGATTGTTGATTTAAACTCCAAGCATGGACTATATTTGGATATGGCATATTGCACTTATGAATTCTTGCGATTATCATGCTCACTAGTTAATTTTGAAGGGTGGCAATGCCTATCAATGAATGTGGGACATACGATATGCCTTGTGCTAAGTGTTAAGTGCGCACATAAAACTCAAAAACTTTATGGAAGGTGGAAAACTCGACTTTGTATTGAATTTTTGTTTGATAACTATAGTGGATTATGCGCTAGAGATGTTGGTGTGCTCGTACTGGGATATGGTTGATAGAGTTAATGTAATATATGAAGTGCAATTACTGCATGTCGCTCTAACCCTACCTCAAGGTCGCCATCCTTGCTTGGTTCACATTTGACTGATTTCTTGGTTGATGTTGCCTCCGTTTTTCTCAGCCTTGGAAGAAATAGTCGTGTTTTTGGTTTTCCCTAGCATTCTACTTATAGGTATGATAGCTCTCACCTCTCCATTCATGAAAATTAACTTCGCTCATAATAAAGTCATGAGGTTGGCTCTTGCATTTTCTTACAGACTGTGTTTTTACGAAGTTTAATACAAGTGGGTATCAACTATGTAATGGCATTTAAAGTGGAGGTTTTGCCTGTTAGTATTCAAGTGTTTCAAGTTGATGATAGTGTTCAAACTCCTTTCTATTTGGATTATGTGATTGCTTTATGTCGAGAGTGAATACTTCTCTGTGATATAACTATTGGCAAATTTTATGGCAATTTTTTGGGTTTCACTCATCTCTGGTCAATTAAATTCGAGGGTTTCTTTGTGAGATAAAAGAATGGTTGTTTTCTCAGTGCCATTACCTAGTATTGGAATATTTATAGCTCCTTCAAATTGTTTGTCTATTGTTTGTATATGTATGAATACATTTTTCTTACGACCGCCATGAGAGGCTTGTGGAATAGGATTGTGGAAAATCAGTGTTAAGAGATGGTTAAATATATTTTTTCAGGAACAAACCCTTTGTGAAGGTTTCTCTTTTGTGTTATCCTAGACCTTTGTTCTTTCATTAATGTATGGTATTTAAGAGGTTCTAATTCTGGTCTTTATATATGAGTGATTGACCCAACAATGGAAAAAATTGTTATTTGCATTAAATCTTAGTTCATTGGTTTATTATCCACAGGAGTTTTGGTCGATTTTGAAAACTATACAATGATAAAATAAAAGAGCATCAGTTGCACATGGGTTTCGAACCCAGTCTATTACACAATAAATATTGGAAGTGGTAATACCAACCTTGTATGTTGAAGAGTGGTTGGCTTATGTTGTGTTCCATCGTCCACTTGATGTGGTCTGTTTTTAGTTGTTGGAATAATTTTCTGGACAGTCTATTATTAAAAGAACTCTGTGAATAAAAATAAAGAGTGTACAGTGGACAATCTTGGAGCTTTCCTAGTGTTTTGAGACAACAATGTGTTGGATTTGACTTACTAAACAAAGAGAAGTTTTAGCAATTGTTTTATTGATGGCAATGACATTTGTTTTTGGATATCATTGCATATAATAGAACAATAATCATTTTCCCCTCTCATTATATAATTTTTCCCTCACTATGTCCCCCTCATCCTCCCAAATACATTAAAACACTCATTGTTATGTTATTATGAATTCAAAATTCTTTATGAAAAGAAAAGGGATTAATATAAAAGTTGGTTGATGACTGGTATTTGAAGGTTGGATATAGATACAATTTATGTTACTTGTGGATTTTCTTGAACAAATATTTGTTTATCTTGTCCCATCCATGCTACCATTTTTTTCACACTATAAACCTATCATCTTCCCAATAGCCCTACCACTCCTTGTTCAAATGACAATTGATTGATGAAGTTTTAAGGTGTAAATGGATGGATTGTATGTGTTTCTATGGTGAATAATAGAGCCAACCTTTTGATTTTATTTATGTAGAGTTTTATGCATGGTTTTTTAAGAGTTTTTCATGACATGTTGGAATATTGCTTCAAGATGAGCTTCTTTAGTGGAGACAATAATGGAAGAGGAAATTGGAAGAGGGGTCATAGAAGGCCTTGGTTTTTAATACATTTTTATGTTGATCCATAGGAATTAAATCGGCTCTTTCAAGCTTGATTATTTAACCTAGTTGGCCATGGGATCCTCCAACCCCGACCTAAGAGACCTCCCTTCCAGCCACATCAAAACTTTTTTGGTATCTGCGTTCCCCCTCATGTTTCTATGCAACCAGAATCACCTGTCAATGATGGTTGGAAAGAGATTGTCCATCAATTTATTGTTCATCACCATGGTTGGCCTATTGCTTCTTTTCCATTCCCCCTCTTCCACCACCAAAGAATCCAATTGCCCAAGATGATCATGTTGTCTTACTCGTGCAATCATCTCATGCTAGTAAGAGGTTAAAAACTTATGTTTCCAAGCTTGTGCAAGATAAAGGAAAGGGAGTGGCCATTGCCTGCAAATAATCCAAAGAGTCCTTCGAATATGTGTCTTCACGTCTTCATCTTAAGGATTATTTTTCTCACGTTATCAGTGCAATCCAGCCTCAAGGTTCCAATCAACCTAAGGCTGCCACAAAAAGATCAAAAGGGAATAGCAGTGAGAAGAGGCCAAATGCCTCTCACAGTAAATATGGTGTTTAATGATGATTTGTGTTATTTTCTATTGAGGAAAATATTTTTACTTTGACAATGTTTTGGACAACAAGCATATATTTAGGTGGTTGTTTTGGACAACGTGGATATACTGCTATTTTTTATATATATTGTCATGTTATATTTTGTTGATATTTAAATATTTGGTCATAAATATGAGCACGGGAGTTACAAGGAGAGTGTTTGAATCAAATGACTGGGGTTTTATATTTCATATTTGATGGTTATTGAAAGAAATGAATGGGAGTCATAAGGGGTCCCACCTATTTAGTTATTATTTAATTAGACCCTTAAATATATTATTATTATTTTGTCTCAACTAATTAGTTAAGCTAGTTAAGTTTAACCAAAAAGGTAGTTGAACTACCATAACCTATCGAGAAGGAATAAAAGCTCAATGAAATGAAGAAACAAAGGAGAAAAATAGAAGGAGAAATTCAACCACAAGGTTTTCTCTATACTAGTGAGATACTTTCATCTTTCATTCATTCTGAGTTTACTAGAAGGCTTAACCATCTTGATGACAACATGGTCTTATGGAAGGCAACATGATTCAAAACCAAATCATATATTTCAACAACTTGTTTTAAAGGTGTATGATTTATCTTTGGAAGTCTGTGTGTTCTTGTCTATTTATAAATTAAATTTTATAACCGATAAAGAATATTTTGTAGAGTCACGTGACATCATTTTTTGGAAAGTTGATCGAGATCTTTAGCTTCAGTTTTCTTTTATTGTTAGAGTATTTTTGTATGTTGCCCATTGAAGGATTCTAAATTTGACTTTGGTCCCTACCCTCGCAGGGGTTTGTAAAGATAATTCAGTCTTGTATCTCAGACTAAAATCAATATAAAAATCAGTGTTCTGATTTCAGTATCACATATGTATTTTGATGCTTTGGTTCATTTTTTTGCTTTCATCTCCATGTACACACTCATATAATTTATGTACACACTTGTGTATTTCTATTTAAGTTTATTTATTTTCTGCACAGTTACATATAATATATAAAACAGACTAGCCTTGGTCCATTGTACTTAATACCTGCAGATTAAGTGATTTTTTTTCTTTGGCTATAAACCTCGGGTGGCATCCCCAACTATATTGTTTTTAGCCCAGCAAGATCTGAAAATGTTTTAGTAAGGTTCTCCATATCTTTTCCTTAACAACAGGTTGGTTTCTTTTATTACGTGTCTCACTCAGTGCCTCTACCAAGTGAGGTAGTGTAATGAATGTCAACATGTTACATTGGGTACCATCTGCGAAATAAGGGGAGGTGCTCAAGGGTTTCCACATTAGGTTTTCCTTGGAAAAAATATAAATAAAAATGTCATATAATATAATGAATATAAAAAATATTGATAATATAACTATGAATAGATTTATCGCTTTGTTTGAACTAGTTAGAAAAATGAAACAGAGAGATCGAATCATTGGGACACGAATTGTCGAGTGTCCAAGAAATGTAGAAATTTTGTTTAGTTTACCAAGTGTTAGCCCCCATATTGCATGATAGTTAACAAGAGTGGTCTTCATCACACATATGGGTAGTTTTCATGGGTGATGTTTTTTGCTTGAGGTGGCACATAAGATGCTAAATGGTTGACTACCTTGGTTGATGCTTAGATGGTTACATTTGATGCTTAGTTACATGCTCCTAGATGCTATGTTGGTGGTTATATTTATGGATCGACTTGCTAGTTTCATGGTAGTGCTCTTCCATTATGGAGGATTGATAGTGGCATCACTAATGTGATAGGATATGGATCACATGTCTATTTTATTTTTATAAGATAGAAAAATAAACTAGAAGAGGGCTCATAACTTTGTTATGCTTGGAGTACCCTGAGGTTTTGGGGGTTAATATGATTTGTTTTGAGTACTTGATTCAGAGAATGGATACTGGTATAAATGTGCAGGTTGAGAGTTTTTTATTTCAGATCTACCATTTTCCAAATATAATATTTGAGGGCAGATCTACAATTATGTATAATGGTACCTGTGAAGGTTGCAAGTTGTATCTATGATCAACCTTTATCATATCGCATCTACCTATGATCAACCTTTATCATATCGCATCTACCTATGATCAACCTTTATGAGTACTTGATTCAGAGAATGGATGTTGGGATAACTGTGCAGGTTGAGAGTGTTTGATTTCAGATCTACCATTTTCCAAATTAAATATTTGAGGGAAGATCTACAATTCTATATAATGATACCCATGAAGATTGCAAGTCGTATCTATGATCAACCTTTATCATATATCATCTACATATAGCTAAATCGTTCAGAACCCTTAAGCAACTTGACTGACATCCACAAGAATAGGTATCATGTTTTGATCCACTATCTGAGAATTCTGGAAATGGTCTTTTCCATGCATAGACTTAGCATATTAGTGATCTCCTTTTCCATCCAACCCACAACAACAATGATAGCCATAAATCTAGTTTCTAAGGGATGGTCCTCAAGCATTTTCCAACATTTTATGATGGTAAATAAAGATAAAAGTGAAAAAGGGATATTTTTAGGGGATTCATTGCAGCATTGTCATACATATCAATTGGCATTGGTTTTGCAGCCTTCCTTCCAGTATATAAAAAATTGTTGTAGTAGATTTTCCAGCAAAAGGGGGTCAGCATATACAGATCAAGATCCATCTTGGAACAACTCATTGTTGATATTATGGTAGCTGCGGGAGGTATTAACCTCCACGTGTAACCCTGAAAAGAATAGAATATTCTGGGAAGCAAGAAGAAACCCTAAAGCATTGGACATAACCTTAGAAGACAAGTCGGTTAAAGGAAATATTTAATATTGAGTGTTTAGCCTCCATAATGAGAATTCGGCCCATACAGCTAAGGAGAAACAATATAAATACAAGACACTAGATCTCATTTTAAGGATACAACTCACAACTACATAAATGTAAGAGTGTGCACTGCAGAAATTGGGTAAGTGCGCAAGTCTGGAGAGTAGTTGCAGTTGCAGCTACTGCACCCTGTATTCTCAGTTTAGGCTCAGACTTTCTATTGGTTATGGTTTGGACTTTCTAACTTGTGTGCTAGCTCTGGATAGAGGTACGCTACATTGATTGGCTATTAGGCCTAGGGTTTGCTTCCATAACCATTCTCTGTCAAGGTTAAGGTGCTCGGGGGTGGCTTCGGCCTATGGTTGGGTGACAATATTGCTATATTGTCTATGGTTAAACGAGAACATGTATTATTTCTAATATGTTATGGGCCCACAATATCTTTGGACAGTCTAACAGCTGGAAGATAGATTGGGAGGATTTGCTCAGTTACAGTTGCATTTGCAGTCAATTTTTGTTGCAGCAATGAAACACTAACCCTCTTGTTGATGAAACTTAAGTGAAGAGATTGACCTAATTTCTGGATATCCTAGTGCGCCCTAACCCAATGCACCTCCTAGTACTCTCAGTAAGCCAAGACACCATTTTTTATTTTTTGGTCAAAGTCAAAGGTTGACCAAGTCAAAGTCAAAGAAGTCATGACTTACTCTATGAACTCAGAAAACAAGTTAGAATGGGCTTCTAAATTCATAGCATGGAAGACAAGGATTGACCTCATCCTTGCCAAGAATAAAGTGTTGGATATCGTGAAAGGAAAGATTGTGGAACCACAGTTTGAAGAAGGAAAAGAGAAGGAACCTCAGAATGTTGCAGTTATGGAGAAGTTCAAAAACAATGACATCAATGCCATGAGTGTCATAGTGGACTCTATAAAAGAACACTTGATACCCTACATCTCTCATCTTGACTCATATAAGAAGATGTACGATGCCCTAAATAACCTCTTCTCGGTCAAAAACATTGGGCAAGTAATGAGTCTGAAGAATGAGCTATGTGACATGAAAATGAATGATGATGACAACATAATCTCATACTTTGTGAGAATCTCTCAGTTAAGAGATCAAATACAAGCTATTGAAAAAATCATTTCAGAGAAGGAACTGGTAAATATAGTACTCAATGGTATTCCCAAGACATGGGATGCATTTGTTGCAAGCATTAACACAAGGAAGGACTATCCCACATTTGAAGAACTTTGAAATTTTTGTGCACAAGACGAATCAAGGATTAGCGCAAAAGAGAAATTCCAAAGGAAAGATGATGATCAAGCCTACACAACAAAGTTCAAGAAATTTAGGAATAAGAAGAAGTTTGACTCAAGGAAGAAACCAAATCAAGAGAAAGATATGTCAAAAATACAATGCTTCAACTGTCGAAAATATGGTCATTTCAAGAATCATTGTCCCGAGTTAAAGAAAAGGGAGGAAACACACGAAGCATCAATTGTTGAAGAAAGGGAACCCTCAAAGAAGGCCAAGCAGGATAAAAAATACTTATTCTTCTAAAAAAAGGTAACAATACTCTTCATAGTTTTTGCACATGCCATGTTTACATAGTTTCTATACATATCTTGCATATATATTTCTTAGAAGATAATATGTTCAGGTGAAACAATACCTATGAAAGAATAACAAGATAAGGATTGCTATCACAAGTCAAGAAATGCACATGAAAAGATGCAGTGCATTGACAATCCTTGGTAACAATACCTGAGGAGGATATTACATAAGTAACAACTGCAAGATAAGTCGAAATCAGAATCAAACTTGAAGAAACCCAGAAGAAGTAAAAACAAGAAAAAGTCAACAATCAAGAGAAAATTAGAAAAATACTTGTGACACTTTGCAGAATGCAATAAGGATGCAGAAAAAAGCATGGACTCTGTTAGATAGAGGGAACTGATTATATAATTCCAAAAGAAGAGCATGCATTCATGCACGAATCAAGGATTAGGAGAGAGTTAATCCTAAATGATATGATCCATTGAGGATTATGAAGGATCTATCCATGTTCCAATTGAAAGTAGCAGCCATGATAAATAGTACATGTCAAGTTTGACTCTAGAATAAGTCTTCTTCGAAAAGAATCCTTAAAGTATCCTTGGTTGTCCATCTACATCCATGATCCTATGATGAAAGGAAGAATTTGGAATCTTCAGGGCATGGAATCTATAGAAGACTCCATAGACCCAAGAGCTAAAGTGAAACATGAGGAAGAACATGAAGATTCCAAGAAAGAAAGAAAAGCTAGAACAACCAGTTATTATACTGAGAAACACAAGACTACCATCTTGGTTTGAACCCACTAAGAAGAAATCAAGCAGAAGTAATGGAAGATATGATTAAGAATGGTATATGTAAGAAATTATGAAAAAGGATTATGAATGGAAGCATTGCGAGATTCAGAACCATAGGTTTTTCCAGAAGGAGGAGAAGACTATGATAACAACTTGTTCCCGTAAACCAGATATACCTCTATCTAAGCTATTATATCTCTTGTAGTGTCCATAGATTGAAGTTTACATCAGTTGGTTGTAAAAGACTATTCTTCCCAATAAGAGCATTTGAGGAAGAAGCTTATGTAAAGAAATCTCAAGTTTTTGAGGTATACCAGAAAGAGACCCATGTATGTAGATATAAGAATACCTTGTATGGTTTCAAACAACTTGATGCACAATATCTCATATACAGTAGAAGCATGGTGAAAACTTTCTATGACAGAGACAATGTATCAGAATAGTTACTTAGAATTTTGGGATGATGGATTGCTAATCCATGGAAAACTCTCATGATGACAAAATAAGTGTTACTTGGATATGTTTCAGTTTGAGCCTTGTCACGATGTCATGAGCTAGCAGGAAACAAAAGTGTTGAATTCGACCATGATATATATTGTAATGATCAGAGCTACATGAAGCCTTCAGAGAAAACCAGTGTTCCATAAAAGACCAAAGTACATTGAGATCAAGCATTACATTCTCCGTGATGAAGTTCAGAAAAGAGAACTGGTTCTCCAATATATCTCCATAGATGAGACGATAGCAGATATTTTGGTAAAACCTCTTTCCAAGATGAAAATTTTGCAAGCTGGGGCTCATGGAGACGATTTCCTTATTAAAAAAGGAAGAGATTACTCCCAAGTTGGGAGGGAGCACTGATGTGTTATTGATTTATGGAAAATCATTTTTTGGTTCGAAAAATGGTCTAGGATGGGCAGTTCCTTTCCAGTTCAAAAAGTGGCTTGAGATTTCTAATGGAAAGGCATTTTCCAGTTCGGAAAATGGTCCAGATCGAACAATCATTTTCATAATGAAAATGGTTCAATAGATTGTTGATGTACCATAATAAACGATTCCCCTTGTGTCCAGTGTGGGGAAATGGTCTAGGACATTCATTCTTCTTGGAAGTCACTCTGAGTAGTGGTCAAGTAGAATGGTCTACCTCGTCGGGCAGTCATTCTTTTGAAGTTCACAATTGTGAGTTGTTTCGAAGAATGGTCTGTTTTGGAGGTTGGTGCAAGACAACCATTTCCATTAGGAAATGGTCTGGATAGTTATTCCCTAGGGAATACTCATTCTATCCAGGTTACACTATGTTTAGTGCCATAGGAATGGCCCAATTAGGTGAATGGTCCAGGTTCAAAAATCAGGGCCAGGCATTCCCTAGGGCAGACCCATTCTCTCCAGGTTGCACTATGACTAGTGTCTAAGGAATGGCCTAGTTAGGTGAATGGTCCAGGCTCATAAATCATGGACAATTATTCTTCTATGCTTGAGAAGAATAGTCTAGATAGCCCATGGCTGATGTTTTAATTTCTAAGGGCATATGCTCTTCCAGAGCTCACAGATGTGAGTGGAAGAATGGCCCAAATGACTCAGTTTATATCATGATATTGTTTCTATACAGGTTGATATCAAATTATATGATTGTTATGGAGATAGTATGTCTCTGGACAGTAGATGTATGATATTGTAGTGGATGTGTTCCACTGGTTGTGACTATGTGTCACTGATTAAGTAGTCGTGTGCTACTTGGTGTGGTTGTGTACCACTAGATAGTAGTTGTGTACTACTATGGATAGACACAGTTGTGTTCTATTGAATGAAATTGTTCTAATTGTCGTGTAGACTATCAATAGTGTTGAAAATGATTATCATCTAGATGGATATTCAGTGTGCTAGTGGACATACATTCTCCAAGCGAAAAATGGTCTAGGACATTTATTCTTCTAAGACGTATGTCTAGATTAGAAGAATATTCCTTGTAGCCCATGGCGTGGCTTCCAACATCTGTTGGAATAGTTATTCTTCTAGGAAATATGTCCGGATTAGAAGAATGGTTCTTGTATCACTCTATGGAGAGAGTGACTTATTCAACATCATGCCTGATTACTCAGATGGAGTATGGCTTCGAGATATGATGCTATCATATGATAAAAATAGTGATGATGGTGCTCATGATCTAATCATGAGATAGCCTGTATGGCTATGATGATTATATCGGTTGAATGGTATGTTTGTTCTCAAGACCATTGCCTTCAATACCTCCCTAGCTAGGAGGGAGTGTTGATATTATGGTAGTTGCAGGAGGTATTAACCTCCACGTGTAACCCTAACAAGAATAGAATATTCTGGGAAGCAAGATGAAACCCTAAAGCATTAAACATAACCCTAGAAGACAAGTCGGCTAAAGGAAATATTTAATATTGAGTGTTTATCCTCCAGAATGAGAATTCGGTCGAGATGGCTATGGAGAAACAATATAAATATAGGACACCATATCTCATTTTAAGGATACAACTCACAACTGCAGAAATGTAAGAGTGCACGCTGCAGAAACTGGGTAAGTGCACAAGTCTGGAGAGTAGCTACAGTTGCAACTATTGCAACCTGTATTCTCGATTTAGGATCGAACTTTATATTGGTTATGGTTTGGAATTTCTACCTTGTGTGCTATCTCTGGAGAGAGGTATGCTACATTGATTAGCTATTAGGCCTAGGGTTTTCTTCCATAATCATTCTTTGTCAAGGTTAAGGTGCTTGGGGTGGCTTCAGCCTATGGTTGAGTGACAATATTGCTATATTGTCTATGGTTAAATGAGCACATCTATTATTTCTAACACTCACCTCATAAGGCAACATCAAAGGTCTTTTTATGGCATATATTCAAGGTCAACCAGTGCATTAACAACAAATTTTGGAAGAGGTTAATTAGGCCACCATTCTGGAAAGGTTATAAACTATTTTGAGGTTATATCAAAGATAAGTATAATGGTGTAACACTGTGGAACAACGATTTGGCATAGCCTTTGCTCAAATTTACAATGATTCAAACATAGATCAACAAAATAAAGAATTAATGAAAGAGATGAATACTCCAACTGCAAATACAAAGGACCTTCATTTATCAACTCAGTTTGCACAGATTGCTTGAAGATAATTTAAAAGCTATCTATGGAAGAAATATTGGGCACATTGGCAAAGTCTTGGTTACAATTTGGTCCATTTATCTTCCATCATCTACTAGCAGCAAGGAAGTAAAATATTGAGAAATTTAAAGACGATATGGAGTGCCTTCTCCCCTTTTTTGAGTTAAGGACACTATCAATTTTCATAAAGAGCACTCAAGTGTGAAAGTCAAAAATATATGAGAAGTCCAAGAAACAACCCTAAAATTTGACTTCCTAGGGCCGACTTGTCTAAAAATTTAAAAAAAAAGATAGGGCTGACCTATGACTTTTGAAATGTTGAAGGACAAACACACATTTATACCTTGGACTAGTGTGCCTATGCTAGGGGTTTTGAGGGTTGTGGGAGGCCCCACGCCTATTTCTTATTATAGTTGCAGTGCAGGAAACTATTTTTTAGAATGGTTAGGGAAGAAAAATTCAGTGGGTAGTTTGTTAGATCGTTCTCTTGATTCCATTATTGGACCTCAAACATCAAAGGTTGCTACAGGATGCAGTCACGCAACACTCTATAGGGACACTATTGCAGTAACAGATTGTATTCCTTTCAAGAGTGTACATAATAACAATGTGTTACAACTAGCATTTGGATGTCAAACCAGATGAAGATGACAATAGTCTAGCCCAGTTTCACAATGTAATAATGATAAGGGGGTGAATTATGGGATATCTAAGAGCACAAGCCTAGTCAAAGAAACTCGATCAGATATAGCAGCTTTGATTAGCCCTTAGATCAATGTTTCACATAGAGGCAGATATTAGTAATTGAAAACGAGGATAAAACAAAAGTTCCAAATGTTGTATAGAGGGTATAAATATGTGTCTTACCATGCTACATCAACATATTTTATCTAATTACATCAAGTGCCTATAGTGGCATCTTTGAAGCAGCCAACATTGTAAGGTCAAGTAAAGGCTGATTTAGGTGAGCACCTCCCTTTAAAGGGTGTTGAAGGGCTAGTGAAATGGTCAAAATAAGCTTCATTTACTTAGTTGGAAGGAGGCCTTACCCACAACATAGACCAATGGTTTTCAGAACATGGTTTCATTTGAGCACATGGTTTCATGCACCTATCCACTTGATGAGGTCTCCTAACACATTTTTCCATGCCTTTCACCTTGAGATCATGCACATGTGCCACTTGCACATATCTTGACTCATTCTAGTCTAGAAGGCGAGTTGTCCAGACTCCACATGATTTCATGTCTATCTTGCTTGGATACTCTTCTAGAATGGTGCACTTGTGGATGATGATGAATTTTCTATTTCTGGAGCATGACTTGATATATCCTCATGTTAAGGAAGGAACCCTAACCTCTTCGCACTATTTTTAGAAATTGGTTAAAAACTAATTCCTAGTTTATTCATTGATTGACTTGATTGTTGAAGTTAGTTAGAGAAGATAATGTTATTTTTATTTTCCTAGAATATTTTAGTGGAGGAAGTTGAGATCTCAACAAACCTCTTGCTATTTTTAGTAAAAAAGTTGTTGAGAGTCTTATTTTTATTGTATTCCTTGGAAAGAAAAATGGATATAGGAAAATAAATCGTATTTTATTGTATGAAGAGTTAGAGCTCAAATCTATATAAGGATTTTCTCACTCCATTTGCAACTTGGATTGGATCTCAGTAATTAATGGAAAAACTTGTGAGCGAACTAACTCTAAGGTTTGGAGGTTAAGGTATTTTTCATATGTAATTTTTGGTTTCATTTATGTTAATTTCTACATTGTGGATATATGTTTTAGGGTGACATTTGTGTTGAATTTTTTACTTATATAGCTAGTAGTTACAGTTCTTCTTTATTATTATAATCATTTAGCACATTAGCTGCATAAATAAGATCACTTAAAGAGATAATCACAGAAACAATAGAGACACACAAATTATCTTGGGAAACCCTCACCGGGGAGAAAACCCAACAAAAACTTCCTCAATATAGATGGACCAAAGACCGAACAAAATATCCTCCACTACTCCTTCACTAGGAAGAGTAGTGCATCACTTAACAAAGAAATACCAAGACACAGATAAAGAAACCTCCTTGATGTCACACTTAGTTGCCGTAGAAGTTCCTCCAAGACTTACACACTTCTTAATAGCTACAAAGCTAGTGTGGTGAGGGTGTTCAAATGAGACACCATCCTCACATATAAATACAAGTTGTGAGGTGGCGCTAGGGTTGTGACTCTTCACTCGGTGGAGCCGACTTCTTCTAAAAGTGGCTAAAACCAATTTACAATTACTAGGGGGGGAATTTACAAATACCACCATATAAATACATATTGACCAATCCACAAAAGGGGATTTTATCTTATACAAGACCCAACTTGATCAATCCACAAAAGGAGATTTGATCTATAAAATAATGACTCAAATATAAATAGAATATTCTTCGAAGTTGGTATCCCCATTTTGTGGATAACTAAGAAGATGATGTCTCAAGATCCTATTATCACACAATTTGTACTTGCCCAAAAGCCAAATGCAAGTGAACACTAAATTGGCGTAACATGAGGTTGTCCTATCATTGTCACATAAACAAGACACCTCTTTCTCTTTAGGAGTAATACCCCAGGGGAGACGTCCCCAGTGACCTGGGGGTTTGAGAAGGCTAAGGTAAGAGTATCAATAAATTCCCACCCCTCTCACAGGTCACTCTGATAAAAAATTCCAAAGGTTTTAATGAGATGAAGCAAAATAATATTTAAGTGTACCTGCACAGAACAAGACAACAAGAAAAATACTCTATGCAAGTATCATATGATGTTAGTGCTTCATAAACCATATACTTTGATAGAAAGAACAAGTTGATATAAAATCTGAAGCAACAAAAGTATTTATAACAATGTATATATAGCAATAGCTTCACAATTATGCCTCAATAAAGCTTAAAAAATGACCATAAATGAAAATATAAACTTGACAAAATGATAGTAATTATCAGAAGCAATGATGACAATGTATAATTAGCTTTAAAACTTGCTTTTAACATGAGTTTGTTGCTATTATAGATGGTTGTAGCAATATTTTGCAACAACAACAAATTACTTAGTAGGTTAGTCTAATCTAAAGTTATAAATAGTTAGTAAAGGTCTTAAAGTAGATGGTTTAAGAGTTGTTTTAGTCAATCAATCACTGGCAAGGTATGAACTAGTGCCTTTAAGGGTAAATGGAATCAATATTGCAATGGAAATTCTTAGAGGGAAACAACAAATGATAATATGTGAGCTAAAGGAAGAGGGAGGATGATTGAGGTGTTAGTAACCTAAGGCCTCAATATTCAAAATCCTAGAAGGAAAAAATGATAGGAAGTAGGTAACCCTAGGCCCTAGCGATTTCCTTATTCTTTAGGTCAAGTTTGAAATAAATGTATGAAGCTTAATGAAGCAATGATACTAGAGTGCTACTAAGGTAGGGCTCTAGTATATCCTTCAAGGGAGGTGTCTTCTAGAAAAATCAAGTAGGTGAAGAGTTGTAAAGAAAAGGACAATAACATGTGCTTTTCTCCTAGGGTTTCACACTATCAATTTCATAATCTTATAAATGAACAAGTAAATGCACCATAACCATTCAAAATAAATAAGGATTGCATATTTCTATTCACTTCACCAAGAATAATCTAGCCAGAAACCCTTGTTGAATACTTTCCACCATGAAAATGAAAAAATACACTAAGATAAGCTTCCTCCAAGAGTTGTGCACCACTTATTTCAGAGAATAAGCCTTAAAAGAGGCTGAATTTGAGACCTCACACTTGTGTGAGTGAAAGATGATCCAAAATATAAGATATTTTTCCCTTATTTATACAATACAAGTGACCTTTAATTGTTTCCACATGTGCCAACCAAGCCATCATCATGCCAAACCCCCAACTGGATGACGTCAAGGCTCCAAATGATGACGCCAAGGGCCTTAGAGGGCCAATGTCATGGTGGGAGGGAAAGACCCCCCTTGGTCCAGGCCTGCCAAAGTGTCTATGGTGGAACATCCTCCCTTCTCTCTGGTGCAATCCTATGGTATCCCTTTGCCCCTGGCTGGGATCACAACATCCATTTGGTGGGATTTTTTCCCAACAGAGGTTCGAACTAATCATCTCCCCATATGTACCTATCCCTCAGGCATGGTCCTACAACAATAAAAAGTACGCCCTCCATGGTATCATAATTCGCATGGATCATAGCAATGTCAATCACTTCTAATAATCAAGTTACCCAAACATCTGCATCAAAACCCCCTTTACCCAGACAAATGCTCAAAGGCGTTATGCTATTTAACAAGCCAGGTTTGGAGAGGGTCTCAATATGTCCTATTGGGCTAGTCCTCCTTAGGTGTGGGGTGTTTCCCAGGTGAAAAACAATCTAGGTCATGTAAATGTATGTGATGGTGTAGGGAATGTTTGGGCAAGGAGTGCAGTGATGACAAGGAAATGTAGGTCATACCTGTGGGTGCCTCTATAGAGAATGAGTTGCACCTTGTCATGGATGCAATTGTTTCCTAGCCCATTTAATTCCTTTTACGCTTTGTCTTATTGCTTTTTCTTTTCAAGAAAATAGTTGGAGGAGATTGTCCTGGCGTGGTGACTAGTGGTGACAGTGTTACCCACAAGCATTTCACGAAAATGAGATGACTGGCTCGTGATCAGAAACCCTTTCTCTTGGCTATGCCACCAAGATCCACTACCCTGGCTTGGAGACTGGATGAATGACAATGTCATACCGCTAAATTCCCATGGACCTAATAGGTCGACTCATGATGAGACCTCCTATCCACCAACTGGGCCTTGGGTTTTATTTTATTTTACACGTCCCATTTTCTTGCTGAGAATCATTTTATTGCTTTCTCGGGAATCCTTGGGCGAAGCATCTCAATGTTTCATCTTGGATTTTAACTTTTGACAACTACTTTTACCCTCTGGGCCTTTAACCCCTTCTTCCCACAAGACAAGGTACAACCCTTACTAGCTTGGAAAACCCAATGCCCAAACCAATGTAGGGGATAGATGAGAAGGATAATGATGAAAATTAGTAAGTACAAAGGGAATGGACGATGACCTTTCATATACCCACCCAATGGAAACTCATCCCTAAGGGAACCGACTTACTAGGGCACTCCGTCATCCCCCCCCCAGGTATGGACAAGTTAAAAGGCATAATTTCCAAGCAAACGTCATGAAACAAATGAGAATTCATTTCACATATTCAAATTTTTCGAGAATCAGAGTGACACATACCATGATACCCAGACTCGTTACCTCATGGAACAAGACCCACTGCTACTTCAGAACCAGATCGATGGGATGAATGTTGTTGTTGATAGATAGAAGGTGCAGAAGAAAAGATGGGCCCTCCAGGGGAAAGCTCCAGTCAATATGGCTCTTTGTACTCCATGTCTAGGACCTGTGGGCCTCGAGACATAATATCCTTAGGTATCCCTAGGATAGGGGATAATAGTCCCTCACATTACAAATATGGAGTACTTAGAGAATACATGACCAACAATACCCTTATCACAGATGGAAAACCCACTCACCACCACAGATGGTCACAGGTTTGCAGATGACATCCACCACACTAGTTGGCTTTCGAAAGGCAATGGGCCTTTTTCCATGAGGTACAAGTTAGTATTATGGTGAGAGTCATTTCAATATTTAAGCCATTTGATTATTTTGTATCTTATATTGCTCTAGATTTCATGATATGTGCTTGGACATTATGCCTTTTTCCCTGCTTCGCCTTGGTGGTTGACATTATTCCCTAGTAAGTGGTTTCCCTTGGGGATGGTTTTGCTACTGGGAACTCCCTTAATGAGCCATCGTACCATTCCAGACCATACTTACCACTTTACATAATTATTCCCCTTCATTTCCTTATATCTTGGGATTTTAGGGTATATTGACCCAAGAAGGGGTTTTCCCTCATTCTATGGGAAGAAGGGGCTAAAGGCCTAGAGGGGTTGGTGTTGGGTAAAAGATAAAATCCTTATATAAACCTTCTAGATTCTTGGCCCAGGGATCACCCAAGAAAGCAATTAAACACTTATATTTAAAGAAAGGGGACCCAAAATATAATAAAGAAATGTTTGAAAGGTTAATTGAAGGATAGGAGGTCTCATCATGAGTCGACCTATCACGTCCATGGATATCTAGTGGTATGACATTGTCAACATCTGGTCACCAAACCAGGGCAATGGCTCTCAGTTGCATGTCTGAGAGAAAGGGGGTCTCATCACAAGCCAACCTTCTTATTTCTATTAGGTGTTTGTGGGTGACATTAACATCACCTGGTCACCATGCCAGGGCAGTGACCTTCAATCTCTCCTTATGTTATTATGA
>JASDQU010100839.1:269531-280646 GCA_032191745.1 Picea mariana
AATGTCACTTTCTGAGAAAAATTCTTTTCCGAAATACAAGAGAAAGTACTTTTCTTACCCGTCATGTGTTTTGATGCACCGCTATCAATGAGCCATGTGTCCTCTCTAGGTGATACAGATCCTGAGAGGGCCGAGATCAAGACATGGTCCTTAATCATCTTCATAGGTGGTTCTTAATCTTCGACTATGTGGGCATGTTGCCTCTTGTATTCTTCTCTTCTGACTGAACAAGAATTTTCCTTGTGTCCCATCTTATCACAATGATAGCATTGTATGGATGAGAGATCTCTTCCCTTGCGTTGTCCTTTCTTCTGAAAATTTCTTGGATGAGATTCTTTGTTGTTGAATTTGTTTGATGGTTGAGGTTCTCTATGAGTTTCCCTTTTGAAGTAGGGTTTCTTCCTTCCTCCTTTTTTATGAGTAGCTAGGGCTTCATCATCATCCCTTGTTAGGAGTGCTTCACGGTTAGCTACCCTTGTCTCTTCTTGGATGCATTCTTCCCATAAGCTCTCAAATTGTAGTTTCTCCTTTCTAACACATATCGTCTGGATGAAAGCATCCCAAGGTCTTGTGAGACCATTTAGGGCCATCATTACGAATTTTTCTTCATCTATGGTGTCTCCAATCACTTTTAACTATTCTTTAATTTCTGAGATTCGGGAGAAATATTCTTGAATCATTTCTCCTTTCTGCATCTTGGTATTCTTCAATTGAGATCTTAGATTCATCTTTCGGTTGATGTTCTTTCCTTCGTATAGTTTTCTTAGAGAGTCAAACATCTCTTTCATAGTTTTCTTGGATGATACATACGGGATCAGGTGGTCTTTGATTGAATCTGCAATGATTATTTGAGCCTTGATTGAGTCCTTCTGATGCTTTGTTTTCTCTACGACATCTTCAGGTTCCGCCACTTCTTCTTTGATGAATCTTGCTAGGTCATTCTCTGCAAGGATCAGACTGATCCTATACTTCCAGGCATGGAAGTTTTCTATGCCTTCTAGTTTCTCAACAAGCTTTGTGCTTGCAAACATCTTATACTTGAAGCTATGAAAAATGACCAAAAATGAAAATGCTTAAAATCAAGTTTTGACCTTACTAGGAGGTGCGCTTGGCTGAGGCGAGTAGCCTGGTGTACTTGGATCTAAGAAAATCCATTTTTTCCCCTTCAAATCTGATTTGCAGATTTCTGGACTGGTGCTTCTGGTACTTCTGGTACTGGTTTTCTGGTACTTCTAGTACTTTTGTGAAACTAGGGCTTCACTTTCCGGGAGATCCAACCACTGAAAAGGTGCTCTCTAAGTGCCAAAATGATCCTTGGGGAAGGGCGCAACTTTCTAGGTAGTTTTGGAGCTGAAAAGATTCACTTTTGAAAAACCCTAATTTGCAGGTACTGCAACAGTGACATTTTTCTCTTGCGAAATATGCTTCCTTCAGGTTGGCTCTGATTCCATGTTAATGTTTTATGCCATTATTATAATTCTTTTCATTTCAATAGATAAGAGCAACATAAGAACAAGATCAATGAGAAATACACATTCACAAGAGACACACCATTTATCCTGGGAAACCCTCTAGGGGAAGAAAACCTAGCAAAAACTTTTTTATCATAAATTGCCAATACAATGTCAAGAGACAACTCAAACCAATACAGATAGTACCCTCCAAAAGATGCGCCACTCTTCTCCCTCTCTCCAACTGGTAAGTTGCAGCTTGCCTCTTAGAAATGAGCAAGTGTGTTGTGTGTTAAAGTGAGGTGCTAGCCTCTCTATATATACAAGTCTGGCACATGTGAAGTGACTTTCACTGGCAGGGTTGACTTCTCACTCTGGATGGGTAAACCCACCTTTATTATATTTATGGGTCTCAATAATAGCTACTGGGGCCGAATTCTTATTCTGCCTATTACAATTGTCTATTGACCAATCCGTAAAAGGGGATTTGGTCCTAATACAATGACCGACATGATCAATCCACAATGGGGATTGATCCTATGAATAATATAACAATAATAATAAGAATGTTGTTTGCAGTTACATTATTTCAACAATTTATAGTCATGATTATTATGTTCTTAACTTATCTTTGTTGTATTGCACAGGGGGAGATACTTTGATGAGATGATCAAATGGTTGCATTGGTTGTATTATTGAAATATTGTAACTACAAAGAGTTTTCTATTTATTATTGAGTCATTATTAATTAGATCAACCCCCTTTTGTGGATTGATCATGTCGGGCTTTGTAAATGACCAAATCCCCTTTTGCAGATTAGCCAAAACCTAATTATATCATGCAAATTAAGAAGTCATCCCCATGCCTAATTAAAGTGGTTTTAACCACTAAGTGAAGAAGTCGACCCTTCCCAGTGAAGAGACACCTCCCTAGCACCTTCCAACTAATATAAATAAGAGAGGTTAGCGCCTCATCCACTCACTCACTCATTCCACTCAACAAGTGTGCAAGTTTGGAGATAGTTGCAGTTGGAAGAAGAAGGAAGAGATAGGCACATTGCTCAGTGTTGGATATTCTCTCATGTCGTGGTTTATTGTCTTGGCATTGTATTGGCTATCTATATTAAGGAAGTTTTTGTTGGGTTTTCTCCTCCATAGGGTTTCCCAAGATAAATGTTGTGTATCTTGTGATTGTGTTTCTCTCAGTGATCCTACCTATGCTATTGTTGTCTAGTAAATTGAAAATAAACTTAATAGCTTCTCTAAAATTAACATGGTATCAGAGCTAAGCTGAAGAGAGCACCTTTCACTGGATAAGTAGAAACGTCACTGTTGTCATACAAGAAAATTAGGGATTTTTATAGGAAGAGAACTTCAGCCTAAAACTCATCAAGGAAGTGTGACCTAGCCTAGCGAACTCATTGGCAACTTGAGCACACTTTTCCAGTGGACAGAACTCTTGGAAAGTGAAACCCTACTTTTCACTCGTATTAGAAAACCAGAAACAGTACCAGAAGTACTAGTCCAAAATTTCACAAGTTCAGTTTCAAGGGGTAAAATTTGGATTTTCAAAAAACTGACTGCACTAGGCTACTTGTGTCAGTCAAGCGCACCTCCCGGTAAGTTCAGATCTAAATTCTGATCACTTTCATTTTTTGGTCATTTTCCTAGCTTCAGGTCAAGATGTTTACAAGCACCAAGCTTGTTGACAAGTTAGAAGGTGTGGATAACTTTTGTGCCTGGAAGTATAGGATTTCACTCGTTCTTGAAGAGAATGACCTAGCAAGATTCATCCAAGAAAATGCACCAGAACCCGCAGATGCTACAACTAAAGCAAAGTACTAGAAGGACATGGTTAGGGCCAAAAGAATCATTGTAGATTCTATCAAAGATCACTTGATCCCTCAAGTGGAATCTAACAACACTCCTAAATAGATGTTTCATGCCATAATCAGATTGCATGAAGGAAGAAACATTAACCATAAGATGAACTTGGGAGCTCAACTCAAGAATACAAAGATGCAGAAAGAAGAAATTGTTCATGAATATTTCTCTAGAATCTCTCAATTCAAGGAACAACTAGAAGCAATTGGAGATACCCTAGATGAAGATGAAATCATAATGGCAACTCTTAATGGTCGCACAAGACCTTGGGATGCATTCAACCAAACCATTTGTGCCAGAAAGGAAAAACTACAATTTGACAGTCTTTAGGAAAAATGTGTTCAAGAAGAAGCAAGAGTAGCTAACCGAGACGCAGTACTATTAAGGGATGACGATCAAGCTCTAGATACTCATACTAAAGGAGGGAAGAGAAGGCCTCACTTCAAGAAAGAGACCCACCCACATAAGGAGTCTCACTACCCAAATAAATTCATCCAGACCTGTTCACCTTCTTGCTGCAAAACATGTGATGAGATTGTTGATATTATGGTAGTTGCGGGAGGTATTTACCTCCACATGTAGAACTGATGAGAATAGAATATTTCAGGAAGCAAGAAGAAACCCTAATGAGTTGGCTAATAACCCTAGAAGACATGTCGGCTCAAAAGGATAATTTTTATTAGGTTATTAGCCTCCAAGAGAAGAAATCGGCCAGAAGAAATAATATATACTGAACAGACAGATACCCTGAATGAGAAATCGGGCAAGGTAGATATCCAGAGTTAGTATAAATACAAGAGGCCAGTCTTCATTCTGTCAGGCATTCTCATAATTGCAGAGCAACACTTGTGCACAGTGCAGTTGCCCAGTTTCTACGTAGGTTTGAAGGAGAGTTGTCGTTGCAGCTAGCAGATTCCGTTTTGGCTTGGACTATATCTTGGTTAGGGTTTGGACTATCTGATAAGCTCTTGTTGGTGTGCTATCATTGGAGAAAGGTGTGCTACCCTTTGTTTGGCTATCTAGCCTAGGGTTTGCTTCCGGAGTGATTCTCAGTCAAGGTTAAGGTGCTCGGAGGGTGGCTTCGGCCTATGGTTGGGTGAAAATAATGATATTGTCAATGGTAAAACAAGCACATCCATTATATTCTAACAGAGATACCTTAAGGGTATGTTGGACTTTGGTCTCTGCTACAATGGAGATCAAGACTTCAGACTGATTGATTATACCGATTTAGATTGGGCTGGAAGTGTTTTTGAAAGAAAGAGCACTTCGGGATGTTATTTTAGTCTAGAGTCAGCCATGACTTCATGGCAGAGTAGGAAGCAATCTAGTATTACTCTCAGCACAACAGAAGCAGAATACATTGTTCCATGTTCTGTCAGTTATGAAACCATATGGCTACGTAAGTTGTTGATAGGTCTATTTGATCTGGAGATGGAAGCAACCATGATTCTATGTAATAACCATAGATGCATAAATATGACAGAGATCCCTATGTTCCATGACAAGTCAAAGCACATATAAATCTGGTATCACTACATTTTTGATATGGTGCAGAGGGGAGCCATAAAGCTCCAATATGTTGGCACATATGAGCAGGTTGCAAATGTGTTGACCAAGCCCATGTCTCGTGTAAAGTTTGAGCACTTTCGAGACAAGCTTGGTATAGTTTGAAAGGACCTCCCTCAAAAGGGCAAGTGATCATGATAATACTATGGTATCATGACCAATAGTGGGTAGCTCAGTTAGGATTTTATATCCTAGGGGGTTGATCATCCCTGGATAGATCGCGAAGGTCCAGTAAGAACGGTCTATCAGAGTACCTGTGCATGTATATGCTAGCTATGGTCAGTAGTGGTAGCTCCATTAGGATTTCTATAATCCTAGGGAATCTTATGATTCCTGGGAAGATCCCGAAGGTCCAGTAAGGACAGTCTGTCAGAGTACCATGTGGTAGCTCCGTTAGGATTTTATATCCTATGGAATCTTATGATTCTTGGGCAGCTACTTAGGGACTGTCAGAGTACCACAAAATGTTGTAACACCTGCCTCATTATGTTGCCCAATGATGATGATGATTTTGTTTCTCTAGCCTTCGTGTTGTGATGATGATGTTGTTGTTGTTGATGTTATTGATGATGATGATGTATTAGTGTTATACTAATTCATGTTGATGCATATGATGATGATGATGCTACTCCAGCTCCATGTTGTGAATGATGATGAGAATTTTTTTTGATGATTTACAGATATGCCAGTCAGTGTTTCAAATGTTGTTGATGTTGCTTCCCTCTCTCTCTCCTGAGGATGTTGTAGAATACCCTTCTTGTTAAGGGTGAGTGTTGAAATATTGTAACTACAAAGAGTATTTTATTTATTATTGAGTCATTATTAATTAGATCAATCCCCTTTTGTGGATTGATCATGTTGGGCTTTGTAAATGACCAAATCTTTTTTTGTGGATTGGTCAAACCCTAATTATATCATGTAATTTAAGAAGTTGGCCCCAGGGCTAATTAAAGTGGTTTTAACCACTAAGTGAAGAAGTTGGCCCTACCCAGTGAAGAGACACCTCCCTAACGCCTGCAAGCTAATATAAATAAGAGAGGCTAGCGCCTCATTCACTCACTCATTCATTCCACTCAACAAGTGCACAAGTTTGGAGATAGATGCAGTTGGGAGAAGAAGGAAGAGAGATGTGCATTGCTCAGTGTTGGATATTCTTTAGTGTTTTGGTTTATTGTCTTGGCATTGTATTGACTATCTATATTAGGGGAGTTTTTGTTGGATTTTCTCCCCCATGAGGGTTTCCCTGGATAAATGTTGTGTATCTTGTGATTTTGTTTCTCTCAGTGATCCTGCCTATGCTATTGTTATCTAGTAAATTGAAAAGAAACTTAATAGTTTCTCTAAAATTAACATGTATGACTTCACCTGACATCATCTAGCACGTGATCTTCAGGGCCCCAAGGCCCTGTGTAAGTTTGTAAGTCATTTTGATTCCCTACATTTTCACCTAGATTGCTCATATTATTTTAGATGCATTTCATTTTCATTTTTCTCTTTTTGCATATTGATTTCATGTTTAGAATGTTTTTTGAAAAAATGTAAAAAAAAAAAAATCTAGCTTAGTGGGTTTTGATTATTATCATATGAAAACAAGGATGAGTAGGCCATCCTGCACTTGGCAGTTTGATGTTTCCTTGCAGGCACAAGTCTACCAGGAGATGTTGTGGTTCTCATGCACTCTACAATGAGAACATGTCCCCAAGTAAGAGCCATATGTTATCTCCATTTTGTGGATAACTAAGGAGATGATGTCTCGAGGCCCTTAGGTAGAAGATATGGAGTGCCAAGAGATTACATGACCAACAATACCCTTTGCACATATGGAAAACCCACTCACCACGATAGATGGTCACAAGTTTGCAGATGAAATCCACCACACCAGCTGGCTTCTGGAAGGCAGTGGGCCATGCTCCATGAGGTAGAAGTTAGTATTATGGTGAAATTCATTTTAATATTTAAGCCATTTGATTATGTTGTACCTTAGATTGCTCAAGATTTCATGATATGTGCTTGGACATTATGCATTTTGCTTTGCTTCGCCTTGGTGGTTGACACTGTATTGTGTAAGTGGTTTTCCTTAGGGATGGGTTTGCTATTGGGAACTCCCTTAATGAGCCATTGTATCATTCCTGACCATACTTACCACTTTCCATAATTATTCCCCTCCATTTCCTTATCTCTTGGGATTTTAGGGTATATTGACCCAAGAAGGGGTTGTCCCTCATTCTATGGGAAGAAGGGCCTAAAGGCCCAGAGGGGTTGGTGTTGGATAAAAGATAAAATCCTTATATAAACCTTCTAGATGATTCGCACAGGGATCACCCAAGAAAGAAATGAAACACTTATCTTTAAATAAAGGAGACCCACGTCCCCGAGGTGTAGGACAGTCGATGACGGAGTGTGTTGTTAAGTCACTCCGTGATGTTAAAGTCACCGGTTCGAAACCTGTGGGGACAAAAAATCCAACCATGTTAAGGGTTGGTGTGGCTCAGGCCGGGTGCGATCCCCGGGTGATTTTGACGGCTTAGATGCCCCTGAGTCGCGGTTTCTCAAGCCACAGGTTAATCGTGTAGCCAACAGGTCCCGCACAAATTAACAAACAAAAAAATAAATAAATAAAGGAGACCCACAATATAATAAATAAATGCTTGAAAGGTTAATTGAAGGATAGGTCTCATCACGAGCCAACCTATCGCATCCATGGATATCTAGTGGTATGACATTGTCATCATCTGGTCACCAAATCATGACAATGACTCTCAGTCGCATGGTTGATAGAAAGGGGGTCTCATCACGAGTCATCCTTCTCGTTTCCATTAGGTGTTTGTGGGTGACATTGCCATCACCTCGTCACCACACCAGGGTAGTGACCTTCAATATCTCCTTATGCTATTATGAAAGAAAATATAAAGAAAGAAAGATAAAAGAAAATTGATGGGCTTGGAAAAAGTGCATTGCAGACAAAGGTACCACACAACCTCTACAAAGGCACCCATGAATGAGACACTACAACCACTTGTATGTCATGAACCCTATGCCCATTGAGTCTTGATCCCATCCACCTCATACACTTTACATGGATTAGAGAGGGACTTCTTGGAAGCTCTCCTTGACCTAGGGAAAGATCTACCCAATAGGACACTTCGTCAACCCTCCCATATTTAAGCTTGACAAGTCACATAGTGTCTTTGAGATTTTAATTATTTGATATAATAATCTTTGATGCACATGCTTAGATGGCTTATTTACTGATTGGATTCACTTATCATGATGTTATGACTTGAGATCCTTGGAGGGTGTGTTTATTTGTCTTTGCAGGACCTAGTTGGTGGATAGTGTTGGGAGAACAAGCCTAGCTTGGGCTTCCATGGGGCTACAAGCCCATAGGTTGGATGTCAGGGGCCCGCATGCTAGATGAGAGATATCAAACATCGATGACCTTGATGATGACTTGGACAACCTATCCCACCCCTTACTTGCCAAACAATTTTCCCAGGAGGGGAAAAACATTCCACTTTTGAGCTTGACGTCATGATCTTGGGGGATAGGGCATGGTGGTGAGGTGCCACTCTTTGACACATGGATGTTTTGAGGAGAAGAGGGTCTTCACCATGATATGAGTACCTACATGATTGGCACATGGCCTTTGGAGGCCCATCCATGCTTCTCCAACACCAACGACTTCCTCAAAGTGGAAAAACATACCCTAAAGGGGTGATGTCCTCTTAATTTAGGGTTTTATTTGTGCAAAAACTGAATTTTTAAGTGAATTGTTTAATATTATTTTGTTAAGTGGAAAATATTAGGGTTTTTGACCCCTAATCTTGTGTTTTACTCCTTAATTTTGTTGTTGATTGCAACTTCATGAGACATTCTCTAGGTCGTTCTCCTCTGGACTGAGTTGAGACCAGATCTATGAGAGAGCCCATGTGATGGGTGTGTCATACTCCTCTGGACTGAGTTGAGATGACATGTGGTCTCTTTTCGTGCTCCTTTGGACTGAGTTGAGATGACTTGAGATGGTCTCCTGTCAGACTCCTATGGACTTAGTTGAGTCGGCTTGAGATGGCTCTCCAGATGGTACTCCTATGGACTTACTTGAGTTAATCTGTTGAGAGTGACATCCATGTGGTTGAGCACATGTGGACATGTCCCTAGTGGTTGAGCACTAGAGGATGTGTGGATCCTTTGTTATATTGTTTGAGAGTAAGATTTGTTGTAACCCTAATTTGTGTTGTAAAGGGTACAAGTCGACCCCACCATGTAAAAGATAATTAATATTGTGTAATGATTAATTATATTATTCAATTGAATAGGTCGGCCCTATTGTGCCAATAGACACATCCTTTTGATGTGTGAGGTCTTGTATAAATAAGAGTAGATCCCCATTCTGGATCACACACACACACACACACACTTGTAACATTCTCTCAAGAGAAGTTGTACGACTAAAGTGCACACTTCTCTTAGGCGCAAGTTTCTAGATCATATAGCACCCTCTTGTGTGCTCTAGGGTTTATGGTGTGGGGGATCTTCTCTTGACTCTATTGCAAAGGATTGTTGGGTTTTTCCCTTGATTGAGAAGGATCTTCCTAGGATAAACTCGTGTGTTCTTGTGCATGGTTATTCTTCTTGTGATCTTGGTTATTGCATCTATTGTATATGGTATTGTTGCATTTTTTATGGTTCAAGTACATGCTAAATTCAAATAAACTACATGTGAATGAGCTAAGCATAAAAAAGTCAACATGGTATCAAAGCAGAGTTCCTGAAAAGCCATTGCACAAGCCATTGAAGAGCCAACTGTCACCTTCATGTTGGAACTCCAAAAACAACCCTCCTTGTCAAGCTAGTTTTAGCACCTTCCACTTGCAACTTGGGGCTAATTTGCATAGGAGTGTACGACCTCCTTCAGCAAACCTCCATCAACTCTCAGATTACAAATCAGAGAAGTTTTGATTTTTAGCCCCTAGGGTTTCTAGAGTTTCTGTAGGATTTTGGCCCTAGGTTTTCTGCAACTCATTGAAGGATTTTTGCAGCTCACCAGGGTTCTTTTGAATTTCCAAGGCTTATTGTTGGCAATCATAAGTCCAACGAAACCTAAGGTTTCTAGCCTAGCTGTTAGGGTTTGTGAAGAATCTGCAAACCGTGAGGAACAAAACTTTGGTGGAAGATAGTCTCGATGGATCAAGCAACTTCAGCTCTTGGAAATCAAGACTACAAATCACTCTAGAAGAGGATGACCTATTGAGTTTGATAGAAAATACCTTACCAGCAACAACTATCGATGAAGAGAAAGTTGATTGGAAGGCAAATGATGTCAAACCAAGGAAGATAATCATCTATTCAGTAAGAGATCATCTACTACAGCGTATTTTTACCTTGAAGGCAACTTATGAGATGTATGATGCATTGAAGAAGATGTTTGAGAGAAACAACACAAACATAGCCCTTACATTGAAGCATCAACTTCAAAATATCAAGATGACGAACGCTGACAGCATTGCCACCTTTTTCATGAGGATATCAGAGATCAGAGATCAGCTAGGTGTCATTGGAAAAACAGACAGAGAACTTGTCATGACTACTCTCAATGCTCTTCCAAGACATTGGGAACCATTTCTTCAAAGTATCAGTGGAAGAACAGATCTACCTGAGTTTGATCGTCTATGGACAGACTGCACCCAACAGGAAACCAAACTTATAGCCAGAGGAGTGCAAGACTCCCATCATGATGACAATCAAGCTCTTGCTTCTCATGCAAAGAGAGACAAAAGAAATAAAAGAAATTTTAGCAAAGCATTCAAAGACAATAAAACTTCAACAACTCCAGGTCATGAACGTAGAAAAGACAATTCAAAGATTCAATGTTTCGCATGTGACAAGTATGGACACATTGAAAGAAACTTTCCTACCAGGAAGAAAGGAAGACAACTTGCATCCACTATCGATGTTGATCCAGAACCACGTCCGAGAGATAAAGACATAAAAGATGAAGCATTCTTCTTCATTTTAACACTCTCAGGTACGGTTCCTACTGTTATCACTCCAAGAAACTCCTTAGGGTTGTAGGCTAAGGATGCTTGGTAACTTAAGAAATCACTAATAATCAAGTGTTTGGAACAATGGGATAACTGAGAAGGCTTAGCAAAAAGACAACATGTCATGCCTCTAAACAAACAGTGCTTCGAGAAACTAGATATCAGTTACAG
>JASDQU010100839.1:281053-303833 GCA_032191745.1 Picea mariana
GCATCCCAAGGTCTTGTGAGACCATTTAGGGTCGTCATTACGAATTCGTCTTCATCTATGGTGTCTCCAATCGCTTTTAACTATTCTTTAATTTCTGAGATTTGGGAGAAATATTCTTGAATCATTTCTCCTTTCTGCATCTTGGTATTCTTCAATTGAGATCTTAGATTCATATTTCGGTTGATGTTCTTTCCTTCGTATAGTTTTCTTATAGAGTCAAACATCTCTTTCAGAGTTTTCTTGGATGATACATACGGGATCAGGTGGTCTTTGATTGAATCTGCAATGATTCTTTGAGCCTTGATTGAGTCCTTCTGATGCTTTGCTTTCTCTATGGCATCTTCAGGTTCCGCCACTTCTTCTTTGATGAATCTTGCTAGGTCATTCTCTGCAAGGATCAGACTGATCATATACTTCCAAGCATGGAAGTTGTCTATGCCTTCTAGTTTCTCAACAAGCTTTGTTCTTGCAAACATCTTGTACTTGAAGCTATGAAAAATGACCAAAAATGAAAATGCTTAAAATCAAGTTTTGACCTTACCAGGAGGTGCACTTGGCTGAGGCGAGTAGCTTGGTGTACTTGGATCTGAGAAAATCCAATTTTTTCCCCTTCAAATCTGATCTGCGGATTTCTGCACTGGTGCTTCTGGTTCTTCTGGTACTTCTAGCACTGGTTTTCTGGTACTTCTAGTACTTTTTTGAAACTAGGGTTTCACTTTTCGGGAGATCCAACCACTGAAAATGTGCTCTATAAGTGCCAAAATGATCCTTGGGGAAGGGCGCAACTTTCTAGGTAGTTTTGGAGCTGAAAAGCTTCACTTTTGAAAAACTCTAATTTGCAGGTACTGCAACAGTGACATTTTTCTCTTGCGAAATATGCTTCCTTCAGGTTGGCTCTGATTCCATGTTAATGTTTTATGCCATTATTATAGTTCTTTGCATTTCAATAGATAAGAGAAACATAAGAACAAGATCACTGAGAAATACACATTCACAAGAGACACAACATTTATCCTGGGAAACCCTCTAGNCTGGCACGTGTGAAGTGACTTTCACTGGCAGGGCCGACTTCTCACTCTGGGTGGGTAAACCCACCTTTATTATATTTCTGGGTCTCAATAATAGCTACTGGGGCCGACTTCTTATTATGCCTATTACAATTCTCTGTTGACCAATCTGCAAAAGGGGATTTGGTCCTAATACAATGACCGACATGATCAATCCACAATGAGGATTGATCCTATGAATAATATAACAATAATAATAATAATACTCTTTGCAGTTACATTATTTCAACAGTTTATAGTCATGATTATTATGTGCTTAACTTATATTTGTTGTATTACATGATTAAGCACAGGGGGAGATACTTTGATGAGATTATCAAATGGTTGCACTGGTTGTATTATTGAAATATTGTAACTACAAAGAGTATTCTATTTATTATTGAGTCGTTATTAATTAGATCAATCCCCTTTTGTGGATTGATCATGTCGAGCTTTGTAAATGACCAAATCCCCTTTTGCAGATTAGCCAAACCCTAATTATATCATGCAAATTAAGAATTCATCCCCATGCCTAATTAAAGTGGTTTTAACCACCAAGTGAAAAAGTCGGCCCTTCCCAGTGAAGAGACACCTCCCTAGCACCTTCCAACTAATATAAATAAGAGAGGTTAGCGCCTCATCCACTCACTCACTCATTCCACTCAACAAGTGTGCAAGTTTGGAGATAGTTGCAGTTGGGAGAAGAAGGAAGAGAGAGGCACATTGCTCAGTGTTGGATATTCTCTCATGTCGTGGTTTATTGTCTTGGCATTGTATTGGCTATCTATATTAAGGAATTTTTTGTTGGGTTTTCTCCCCCATGAGGGTTTCCCAAGATAAATGTTGTGTATCTTGTGATTGTGTTTCTCTCAGTGATCCTACCTATGCTATTGTTGTCTAGTAAATTGAAAAGAAACTTAATAGCTTCTCTAAAATTAACATGGTATCAGAGCTAAGCTGAAGAGAGCACCTTTCACTAGATAAGTAGAAACGTCATTGTTGTCATACAAGAAAATTAGGGCTTTTTATAGGAAGAGAATTTCAGCTTAAAACTCATCAAGGAAGTGCGACCTAGCCTAGCGAACTCATTGGCAACTTGAGCACACTTTTCCAGTGGAAAAAACTCTTGGAAAGTGAAACCCTAGTTTTCACTCGTACCAGAAAACCAGAACCAGTACCAGAAGTACTAGTCCAAAATTTCACAAGCTCGGCTTCAAGGGGTAAAATTTGGATTTTCAGAAAACTGACTGCACCAGGCTACTCGCGTCAGTCAAGCGCACCTCCTGGTAAGCTCAGATCTAAATTCTGATCACTTTCATTTTTTGGTCATTTTCCCAGCTTCAGGTCAAGATGTTTACAAGCACCAAGCTTGTTGACAAGTTAGAAGGTGTGGATAACTTCTGTTCCTGGAAGTATAGGATTGCACTCATTCTTGAGGAGAATGAACTAGCAAGATTCATCCAAGAAAATGCACCAGAACCCGCAGATGCTACAACTAAAGCAAAGTACTAGAAGGACATGGTTAGGGCCAAAAGAATCATTGTAGATTCTATCAAAGATACTTGATCCCTCAAGTGGCATCTAAGGAAACTCCTAAATAGATGTTTCATTCCATAACCAAATTGCATGAAGGAAGAAACATTAACCATAAGATGAACTTGGGAGCTCAACTCAAGAATACAAAGATGCAGAAAGAAGAAATTGTTCATGAATATTTCTCTAGAATCTCTCAATTCAAGGAACAACTAGAAGCAATTGATGATACCCTAGATGAAGATGAAATCATAATGGCAACTCTTAATGGTTGCACAAGACCTTGGGATGCATTCAACTAAACCATTTGTGCCAGAAAGGAAAAACTACAATTTGACAATCTTTAGGAAAAATGTGTTCAAGAAGAAGCAAGAGTAGCTAACCGAGAAGCAATACTATTAATGGATGATGATCAAGCTCTAGCTACTCATACTAAAGGAGGGAAGAGAAGGCCTCACTTCAAGAAAGAGACCCACCCACATAAGGAGTCTCACTGCCCAAATAAATTCATCCAGACCTGTTCACCTTGTTGTTGCAAAACATGTGATGAGATTGTTGATATTATGGTAGTTGCGGGAGGTATTTACCTCCACATGTAGACCTGACGAGAATAGAATATTTCAGGAAGCAAGAAGAAACCCTAATGAGTTGGCTAATAACCCTAGAAGACATGTCGGCTCAAAAGGATAATTTGTATTAGGTTATTAGCCTCCAAGAGAAGAAGTCGGCCAGAAGAAATAATATATATTGAACAGACAGATACCCTGAATGAGAAGTCGGCCCAGGTAGTTAGCCAGAGTTAGTATAAATACAGGAGGCCAGTCTTCATTCTGTCAGGCATTCTCAGAATTGCAAAGCAACACTCGTGCGCACTGCAGTTGCCCAGTTTCTACGCAGGTTTGAAGGAGAGTTGTCGTTGCAGCTAGCAGATTCCGTTTTGGCTTGGACTATCTCTTGGTTAGGGTTTGGACTATCTGATAATATCTTGTTGGTGCGCTATCATTGGAGAAAGGTGTGCTACCCTTTGTTTGGCTATCTATCATAGGGTTTGCTTCCGGAGTGATTCTCAGTCAAGGTTAAGGTGCTCGGAGGGTGGCTTCAGCCTATGGTTGGGTGAAAATAGTGATATTGTCAATGGTAAAACGAGCACATCCATTATATTCTAACAGAGATACCTTAAGGGTATGTTGGACTTTGGTCTCTGCTACAATGGAGATCAAGACTTCAGATTGATTGGTTATACCGATTTAGATTGGGCTAGAAGTGTTTTTGAAAGAAACATCACTTCAGGATGTTGTTTCAGTCTAGGGTCAGCCATGACTTCATGGCAGAGTAGGAAGCAATCTAGTATTACTCTAAGCACAACAGAAGCAGAATACATTGTTCCATGTTCTGTCAGTTATGAAACCATATGGCTACGTAAGTTGTTGACGAGTCTATTTGATCTAGAGATGGAAGCAACCGTGATTCTATGTGATAACCATAGCTGCATAAATATGACAGAGATCCCTGTGTTCCATGACAAGTCGAAGCACATATAAATCTGGTATCACTACATTCGTGATATGGTGCCAAGGGGAGCCATAAAGCTCCAATATGTTGGCACATATGAGCAGGTTGCAAATGTGTTGACCAAGCCTATGTCTCTTGTAAAGTTTGAGCACTTTCGAGACAAGCTTGGTATAGTTTGAAAGGACCTCCCTCAAAAGGGCAAGTGATCATGATAATACTATGGTATCATGACCAATAGCGGGTAGCTCAGTTAGGATTTTATATCCTAGGGGGTTGATCATCCCTGGACAGATCGCGAAGGTCCGGTAAGGATGGTCTGTTAGAGTACCTGTGCATGTATATGCTAGCTATGGTCAGTAGTGGTAGCTCCATTAGGATTTTTATAATCCTAGAGAATCTTATGATTCCTGGGCAGATCCCGAAGGTCCAGTAAGGACAGTCTGTCAGAGTACCATGTGGTAGCTCCGTTAGGATTTTATATCCTATGGAATCTTATGATTCCTGGGCAGCTACTTAGGGACTGTCAGAGTACCACAAAATGTTGTAACACTTGCCTCATTATGTTTCCCAATGATGATGATGATTTTGTTGCTCTAGCCTTCGTGTTGTGATGATGATGTTGTTGTTGTTGATGTTATTGATGATGATGATGTATTAGTGTTATACTAATTCATGTTGATGCAGATGATGATGATGATGCTACTCCAGCTCCATGTTGTGAATGATGATGAGAATTTTTTTTGATGATTTACAGATATTCTAGTCAGTGTTTCAGATGTTGTTGATGTTGCTTCCCTCTCTCTCTCTCCTGACGATGTTGTAGAATACCCTTCTTGTTAAGGGCGAGTGTTGAAATATTGTAACTACAAAGAGTATTCTATTTATTATTGAGTCATTATTAATTAGATCAATCCCCTTTTGTGGATTGATCATGTCGGGCTTTGTAAAATACCAAATATTTTTTTGTGGATTGGTCAAACCCTAATTATATCATGCAATTTAAGAAGTCGGCCCCGGGCATAATTAAAGTGGTTTTAACCACTAAGTGAAGAAGTTAGCCCTACCCAGTGAAGAGACACCTCCCTAACGCCTGCAAGATAATATAAATAAGAGAGGCTAGCACCTCATTCACTCGCTCATTCATTCCACTCAACAAGTGCACAAGTTTGGAGATAGATGCAGTTGGGAGAAGAAGGAAGAGAGATGTGCATTGCTCAGTGTTGGATATTCTTTAGTGTTTTGGTTTATTGTCTTGACATTGTATTGACTATCTATATTAGGGAAGTTTTTGTTGGGTTTTCTCCCCCATGAGGGTTTCCCTAGATAAATGTTGTATATCTGGTGATTGTGTTTCTCTCAGTGATCCTGCCTATGCTATTGTTATCTAGTAAATTGAAAAGAAACTTAATAGTTTCTCTAAAATTAACATGTATGACTTCACCTGACATCATCTAGCACGTGATCTTCAGGGCCCCAAGGCCCTGTGTAAGTATGTAAGTCATTTTGATTCCCTACATTTGCACCTAGATTGCTCATATTATTTTAGATGCATTTCATTTTCATTTTTCTCTTTTTGCATATTGATTTCATGTTTTGAATGTTTTTTGAAAAAATGTAAAAAAAAAAAAATTCTAGCTTAGTGGGTTTTGATTATTATCATATGAAAACAAGGATGAGTAGGCCATCTTGCACTTCGCAGTTTGATGTTTCCTTGCAGGCACAATTCTACTAGGAGATGTTGCGGTTCACATGCACTCTACGATGAGCACATGTCCCCAAGTAGGAGCCATATGTTATCCCCATTTTGTGGATAACTAAGGAGATGATGTCTCAAGGCCCTTAGGTAGAAGATATGGAGTGCCAAGAGACTATATGACCAAAAATACCCTTTGCACATATGGAAAACCCACTCACCACCATAAATGGTCACAAGTTTGCAGATGAAATCCACCACACCAGCTGGCTTCCGGAAGGCAGTGGGCCATGCTCCATGAGGTAGAAGTTAGTATTATGGTGAAATTCATTTTAATATTTAAGCCATTTGATTATTTTGTACCTTATATTGCTCTAGATTTCATGATATGTGCTTGGACATTATGCATTTTTCTTTGCTTCGCCTTGGTGGTTGACACTGTATTGTGTAAGTGGTTTTCCTTGGGGATGGGTTTGCTACTGGGAACTCCCTTAATGAGCCATTGTATCATTCATGACCATACTTACCATTTTCCATAATTATTCCCCTCCATTTTCTTATCTCTTGGGATTTTAGGGTATATTGACCCAAGAAGGGGTTGTCCCTCATTCTATGGGAAGAAGGGGTTAAAGGCCCAGAGGGGTTGGTGTTGGATAAAAGATAAAATCCTTATATAAACCTTCTAGATGATTCTCACAGGGATCACCCAAGAAAGAAATGAAACACTTATCTTTAAATAAAGGAGACCCGCAATATAATAAATAAATGCTTGAAAGCTTAATTGAAGGATAGGTCTCATCACGAGCCAACCTATCGCATCCATGGATATCTAGTGGTATGACATTGTCATCATCTGGTCACCAAACCATGACAATGACTCTCAGTCGCATGGTTGATAGAAAGGGGGTCTCATCACGAGTCATCCTTCTCGTTTCCATTAGGTGTTTGTGGGTGACATTGCCATCACCTAGTCACCACACCAGGATAGTGACCTTCAATATCTCCTTATGCTATTATGAAAGAAAATATAAAGAAAGAAAGATAAAAGAAAATTGATGGGCTTGGAAAAAGTGCATTGCAGACGAAGGTACCACACAACCTCTACAAAGGCACCCATGAATGAGACACTACAACCACTTGTATGTCATGAACCCTATGCCCATTGAATCTTGACCCCATCCACCTCATACACTTTACATGGATTAGAGAGGTACTTCTTGGAAGCTCTCATTGACCTAGGGAAAGATCTACCCAATAGGACACTTCATCAACCCTCCCATATTTAAGCTTGACAAGTCACATAGTGTCTTTGAGATTTTAATTATTTGATATAATAATCTTTGATGCACATGCTTAGATGGATTATTTATTGATTGGATTCACTTATCATGATGTTATGACTTGAGATCCTTGGAGGGCGTGTTTATTTGTCTTTGCAGGACCTAGTTGGTGGATAGTGTTGGGAGAACAAGCTTAGCTTGGGATTCCATGGGGCTACAAGCCCATAGGTTGGATGTCAAGGGCCCGCATGCTATATGAGAGATATCAAACATCGACGACCTTGATGATGACTTGGACAACCTATCCCACCCCTTACTTTCCAGACGATTTTCCCAGGAGGGGAAAAACATTCCACTTTTGAGCTTGACATCATGATCTTGGGGGATAGGGCATGGTGGTGAGGTGTCACTCTTTGACACATGGATGTTTTGAGGAGAAGAGGGTCTTCACCATGATATGAGTACCTACATGATTGGCACATGACCTTTGGAGGCCCATCCATGCTTCTCCAACACCAACGACTTCCTCAAAGTGGAAAAACATCCCCTAAAGGGGTGATGTCCTCTTAATTTAGGGTTTTATTTGTGCAAAAACTGAATTTTTAAGTGAATTGTTTAATATTATTTTGTTAAGTGGGAAAGATTAGGGTTTTTTACCCCTAATCTTGTGTTTTACTCCTTAATTTTGTTGTTGATTGCAACTTCATGAGACATTCTCTAGGTCGTTCTCCTCTGGACTGAGTTGAGACCAGATCTATGAGAGAGCCCATGTGATGGGTGTGTCATACTCCTCTGGACTGAGTTGAGATGACGTGTGGTCTCTTTTCGTGCTCCTTTGGACTGAGTTGAGACGACTTGAGATGGTCTCTTGTCAGACTCCTATGGACTTAGTTGAGTCGGCTTGAGATGGCTCTCCAGATGGTACTCCTATGGACTTACTTGAGTTAATCTGTTGAGAGGGACGTCCATGTGGCTGAGCACATGTGGACATGTCCCTAGTGGTTGAGCACTAGAGGATGTGTGGATCCCTTGTTATATTGTTTGAGAGTAAGATTTGTTGTAACCCTAATTTGTGTTGTAAAGGGTACAAGTCGACCCCACCATGTAAAAGATAATTAATATTGTGTAATGATTAATTATATTATTCAATTGAATAGGTTGGGCCTATTGTGCCAATAGACACATCCTTTTGATGTGTGAGGTCTTGTATAAATAAGAGTAGATCCCCATTGTGGATCTCTCTCTCTCTCTCTCTCTCTCTCTCTCTCTCACACACACACACACTTGTAACATTCTCTCAAGAGAAGTTGTACGACTGAAGTGCACACTTCTCTTAGGCGCAAGTTTCTAGATCATATAGCACCCTCTTGTGTGCTCTAGGGTTTATGGTGTGGGGGATCTTTTCTTGACTCTATTGCAAAGGATTGTTGGGTTTTTCCCTTGATTGAGAAGGATTTTCCTAGGATAAACTCTTGTGTTCTTGTGCATGGTTATTCTTCTTGTGATCTTGGTTATTGCAGCTATTGTATATGGTATTGTTGCATTTTTTATGGTTCAAGTACATGCTAAATTCAAATAAACTACATGTGAATGAGCTAAGAATAAAAAAGTCAACATGGTATCAAAGCAGAGTTCCTGAAAATCCATTGCACAAGCCATTGAAGAGCCAATTGTCACCTTCATGTTGGAACTCCAAAAACAACCCTCCTTGTCAAGCTAGTTTTAGCACCTTCCAATTGAAACTTGGGGCTAATTTGCATAGGAGTGTACGACCTCCTTCAGCAAACCTCCAACAACTCTCAGATTACAAATCAGAGAAGTTTTGATTTTTAGCCCCTAGGGTTTCTAGAGTTTCTGTAGGATTTTGGCCCTAGGTTTTCTACAGCTCATTGAAGGATTTTTGCAGCTCACCGGGGTTCTTTTGAATTTCCAAGGCTTATTGTTGGCAATCATAAGTCCAACGAAACCTAAGGTTTCTAGCCTAGCTGTTAGGGTTTGTGAAGAATTTGCAAAACGTGAGGAATAAAACTTTGGTGGAAGATAGTCTCAATGGATCAAGCAACTTCAACTCTTGGAAATCAAGACTACAAATCACTCTAGAAGAGGATGACCTATTGAGTTTGATAGAAAATACCTTACCAGCAACAACTATCGATGAAGAGAAAGTTGATTGGAAGGCAAATGATGTCAAAGCAAGGAAGATAATCATCTATTCAGTAAGAGATCATCTACTACAACGTATTTCTACCTTGAAGGCAACTTATGAGATGTATGATGCATTGAAGAAGATGTTTGAGAGCAACAACACAAACATAGCCCTTACATTGAAGCATCAACTTCAAAATATCAAGATGACGAAAGCTAACAACATTTCCACCTTTTTCATGAGGATATCAGAGATCAGAGATCAGCTAGGTGCCATTGGAGAAACAGACAGAGAACTTGTCATGACTACTCTCAATGCTTTTCCAAGACATTGGGAACCATTTCTTCAAAGTATCAGTGGAAGAACAGATCTACTTGAGTTTGATCGTCTATGGACAGAATGCACCCAACAGGAAACCAAACTTATAGCCAGAGGAGTGCAAGACTCCCATCATGATGACAATCAAGCTCTTGCTTCTCATGCAAAGAGAGACAAAAGAAATAAAAGAAATTTTAGCAAAGCATTCAAAGACAATAAAACTTCAACAACTCCAGGTCATGAACATAGTAAAGACAATTCAAAGATTCAATGTTTCGGATGTGACAAGTATGGACACATTGAAAGAAACTTTCCTACTAGGAAGAAAGGAAGACAACTTGCATCCACTGTCGATGTTGATCTAGAACCACATCCGAGAGATAAAGACATAAAAGATGAAGCATTCTTATTCATTTCAACACTCTCAGGTACGGCTCCTATAGATAGTGATATTTGGTTAATTGACAGTGGTGCTTACAGACACATGACTAGATACAGAGAACATCTTACAGAGCTTGTTGAGAAAGAGTCTCATCTACATGTTGTACTTGGTGATAATGCCAGATATACAGTGAAAGGAGTTGGAACTTTTACCTTCCAACTAGATTATGGCATACCACTTCAATTAAGTGAGGTACTATATGTACCTGGGATGAAAAGGAGCCGTGTATTTGTTTTTGCCTTAGAGTATAAAGGCTACACAATTACCTTCTCTGAAGGAAAATTTCTTGCATGGCACAAGAAATCACACATGGATTATGCCCGGGTGATTGGTGTTCGAGAAAATAGTTTGTACAGATTGACTGTCTGACCAATCCAGGCCTTGTTACATGATAATATCAGCTTGAGTGAGCTATAGAAGACTTTCTCATTTACATTATAGAGCCCTTCCCGCTCTGGGTAAGATGGTAACAAGACTTCTAGAGATACATGTTCAGCATAATGGTGTTTGCAGAGGTTGTGCTCTTGGAAAGAATGCCAAGGGGTCCTTGAGAAATGACAATAGATCCAAGGGGATCTTAGACTTGATACATATAGATTTTTGTGGACCCGTGATTGTTTCTTCCTTGAACGGATATTTTTACTATGTGCTCTTCATCGATGATCACTCTCGGAAGACGTGGACTTACTTCTTGAAGACCAAGGATGGAATCCTTGTGAGATTTCATGAGTTTAAAGCTCAGGTTGAGAACCTGACTGGGAGGAAGATCAAGGTGCTGAGATCAAATAATGGAGGAGAGTACACATCCATGGATTTCAATGATCTTTGTATTGAGGCAGGTTGTAACACCTTGTTTCCCCCAATTTGTAATTAATCATAAAATAGGAATTACCATGCTAAGGCATGAGGACAATATAAATGTATTATTGACTAAGTTGCCAAATAACTGATTGTGGGGGTGAATCCTTGAAAGTACTGGCCATGATATCACTAGAGGAAGAATGTGAAAACTATACAAGAGGGTTCATATATCAAATAACCCCCAATCTCCCTTGATAAGGATGACAAACCTCCTTCGAATCCCAAGGAAAGAAAATCAGTTAATGAAAAAAGGACTGATGGTTGAACAATCAACCACCCCCATGAATGGAAACATGGGCTATCAGCCCGAAGTGCCGGAATGACCCGCAGACCTGAGCTTCCTTCTAACAGAAGGAATAGGATAGGTCAGAAAAAACCTTCTAGGGTAAAGGGGATACACAAGGGAGAATAGACACAGGATGAAAGAGCGTAAGCTCGTAAGGGAGATGCTCCAGCGGAATCACGAACAGAAGGCTGCGAGCTTGATGTGGAAGAGCATCTGAGAAACCTCGCCGAGGCCATAACCGAGAGAGAAAGCTTTGAGTTGCAAAGAATAGGACCCGAGCAGAAGCTGGGACAGAGACATAACTCCTGAGAACTGTGAGAACTCCATGGTGATATCATGGCTTGGCATGGGGGTGGCCAAAGTGCTAAGAATGAATGCCTCTGAGCCTATGGTCGGGTGGAAGAATGAACACCCACAGTCGGTTGGTTGGCAGCAACCTGTAATAGATAAGTGATCTCCTGCCCTGTGTAATTTAGTTGTAACTGTGTATGAATTGGTTATACTGTGTATGCCTTTAGGAATGTGAATGAATGATTAATGGATATATTGTATCCCTTCTATTTCTGCATGGTTGTATAATTAGGAAAGTAAGGAATTATATGGTTCAGACATGACTTGTTCTCATAAACTCTTGAGTTTTGTAGTGTCTTAAGCTAGAGCCACGAACTGTGAGCTCGTCGACCTTAGGCGTAGTTGCATGTACGATGGTTTACTCACCTAGTCATTATGAGTCCCTTGGAGGCCAAAGTTTGTTAAGCTCATGAGAGGTAGTGTAGATATGCACAGGCTCTCTGTGATCAAATAGAACCCCAAAACCCCTTGATGAAGGAGCGCAATAGTTGTGTTGAAGACTCTTCTAAGAGTCAAGTCCAGGAGAAAGAGCGCAAAGTTCTCAAGTCCTTCATAGTTGACGAAGCTCAGGAAGGATAGTGAGTTTCAAATACTGAAAGAGAGTACCCTTTCATTTGCTAGATGAACGGAAAAGACCCTTTCGGAGGATCTGAGGTTTGTCATGACCGTTAGATTGGAGGAAGGAATGTAGGCGTTAATGCCTAGACCCCTTTCAGCCTTCGCAAGTAGCGAAGGAATCGGGACTGTAGATCCCAAGATCCATGGGAGTTACCTGGACCATCCATTTGTAGAGGACACATGGCGAAGATCTAAAACCATTGAGGTTCAGGACATCGAGAAAACGACGGTGAAGAGCGAAGAGAATTCGCGAAAGGAGATTTCACGAAAAGATCACAGTCGTCCATCAAGGGGACATGTGGCAAGATTTAGCCATTTTGCTAACTCGTTGTTGAAAGAAGTCAACGGAAGGAGTTCTTAGAACTCGCGAGTCGTGAGATATTGACTTAATCCTTGTCGTTGATTTAAGAGAGATCGTAACTGTTAGATCACGGGGCTTGTGGGTCGTCGATCTAACCCGGATTTGGACCATCCATCGGAGGAGACGCGTGGTGAGCGGTGAGAGTTCGGGGAAAGCTCCGAAATCCCGTGGGCCATTAGATCTCGTAGAATAGCAAATGGATTAAGACTGAGTGTCTTTCAACACCCTTAAGCTCAGGAGGGATAGTGACCGTCAGATCCATATCAATGAGGGTCGTTGATCTCATACACAAATTCCCATATCGGAATTCAAGGATTGGAGTGACAAGAGATTTGGAGTCGCTGCATCTTGAACTCCCGGTTCATGAAACTCCAAAAAGATCTGGACCGTTGGATCCAAATCATTGAGGATCATTGGATCTTGTACAAGAACTCACGTATCGGAGTTTGGGGAATGGAGTGACCAGTGGTTTGGGTCGTTGCATTTCAAACTCTCGGTTACTGAAATCCCGATACGGCCAGGACCGTCGGATCAGGGGGAGATTTGCAGCCGTCGATCTCATCGAAGGTAAGATTTCAGAATTCAGGGTTTGTAGAGGGAAGGGGACGATAGCTCGTTGTTCTCTTGAGTCCCAAAAGCCGAAGGCTCGAGCGGAAAGGTGGCACATCCCAGATGTAGGGGCCATGTGGATGACAAGTGGCGTAACCACAACACCCAGAAAGAGGTGACAGGTGGCGTGTTCTCGTCACAGGGAAGGAGTCAACACCCCATTGACCTATTTCGGGGTTTGAAGAGTCGAAAGACTTGACTCTCTTGCATCGCTGAGTCACGAAATGCGAAAAGCGCCTCTTGGCTTGGCCTGTGGTCATAACCAATGATCACATGGAGGTGGATAAGGGAAGAGCTAGCCTGCACTAGGCCCCCATAGGAATTTGGGGATTCTATCCCTTAAGGAAGAGAGAAAATTTTATTTTTGTTGTAGTGAGTATGTGAAAAAATGGTATCAGAGCATGGTTACAACACTTGGCCTGCTTGGGCTCATGTATGAGTCGCGTAAGGAGATATTGTTATTTGCATTTTCTCTTTAAGGAGAAGGACTGCATAATGAAACTGTAATTTGGGAATTTCTATGAAATTCCAACAAAGGAATTATATTGTTCCTTTGTCAAAATGATAACTACTCTTATAGGAGTAGGGATGCACTGATCAATATTACTGATAAGACCTGAGTGTGAATAACAGAGGTGGAATAAATTGTGCTATGAAGCTGCACGAGCTAGAAAATGGACATGGACTGAGTTGTTCTGTTATAGTGTGACGATGGCTACTTACTAAAGCAGGTAGAGTCTCTTGCAATTGAGATGGTTAGTTAGGTAAGAATTAAGATCCTCATGAAGAACTCCTTCATGATTTAGGAAATCTGGTAAGGACTGGTAGGATCCTTAGAAAGTTATAATTACTGCATTATTAAAAGACTAAACCCTAAGCATATAACTCCTCACGATTGAGAGGACTAATGAAAATATGTAGGGTCAGATTACCTGACCTATAATGGTTAGAATCGACAACAAGGATAATCTGTTTAAACAAGATTAAGAGGAGTCCTTTGGGACTGTTGCTAGTTCCCAAGAGTGACCCTTGTTGGTTGTTCCCATAAAGAGAGGGTAACATCCGTATGAGTTATAACTATGAGATTAGCCCTGTAAGTAACTTAAAAGCTCAGAAGAAATAGCGGGGAAATTTTGTATGCCGAACGTGCGTATAGAATAAATCTTGTGTTAAAGTTTGAAAACTCCGGAGGTTGAGCATAGAGTATACCAGGAGGAGTAGTGGTTTTGAGTCTCGAGAGGAAACACTTAGAAAAAGTTTCTAAGTTTCGAAGAGTTGAAGCATTCAAAGGTGAAGCGCAGAAAACTAAAGATCGAAGAAAGAGCAAGTACAGAGGATTGAGCGAGAGAAATCCTTCATAAACAAATTTTGAAGATTGGATAAGATCAAGAGTCAAGATCCATTCAGAAAGAGCCGAAATGTTTCAAGTTGTTCGATCTCGGAGAAGTAGCGCATTGGTTAGTTGTGAGGAGATACTGAAATTTCGCAAAACCAAAGGATTTGGAAGAAGCAACGAGAAATTCGCAAAAAGATCATAGTCGTTGATAAAGGAGCGATCTGGACCATTGATCGTCCAGAGAGAATTTAGCAATTTTGGGGATCGAGAGAACGGAGGTGAAAGGTCTTTCGACTTCGCGACATGCGAAATCGCAAAATCCCGATACACAAAACCCCAACGAGATATGAGCTGTCAAATCGTGGAAGAATCAGGACCGTCAGATTGAGAACTCCGAAATTTCACAATTTCGGGGATCGAAGGATTCGAGGTGCTTCATAACAGAAGTCGCGAAACATGAAATCGCGACATAGTCACAACCGTTGGTTGGAGAGCTATTGGTGATCATTGATCTGATCCGAAATTTCAGCATTTCGGGTATCGAGAGTTTGAAGGACGGAGAGTTGATTGACTCATATCATCGATACGTGAAATCATGACGCACCTTTTTGAGTTAGTGTGTGGTCACAAGGCGTGGCACGTGGAAGAGACTTGCGTTTAAGCGCTTGTACACACGGGCCGAAATTTGTGAAGACCTGTGGATTGTTTCTTATAGGTTCCAGCAGGGAATCAAAGACTGTATCAGTTCAGTGTTAAGAAGATCCTAAAACCGAGAGGTCACACAACCCTTGGAGAGAAAGGGGGGGGGGTCTGCACCATATAACTATGATGACTACATACATGCTTAGGATTATGAAAATGGTTAAGTACGTCATAGATGTAAGTTAAAAAGACGCATGTTTATATTCCTTAAGGGGAATATTTAGTAAAAAGCTAAAGCTAACTAAAGGCTGAGGCCATCACAAATAGTGATGGATATGCAACAAGGAAGTTGCATGCCGAAGGAGTTCCCAGTGGAGGAACTATGTAAGGACTTTGTTAGAAGAACAGAGTCACAACCCTAATAATTGTTGAAGGTTGGACAATGGGCTACAAGGCCTGTCCATATATAAGAACCCTGGATTACATTTTGAAAGAATCATGTAATTAATAAAAGACTAATAACTAAATATTGACCATTCTGATAACCGAATGGAAGTGTGTAGGATGCACATTTTCATGATTCATTATGAGCAAAGAGTTTCTATTAAAGCATGTTGCGGTATCCCAAAAAGGGTTAGGGTGAGGCCTAACCAAGGTGGCTCAAGGAAAAGAGCAGGAAGATCCCGACAGGAAGTAGAAGTGCAAAAGTAGAGAAGAGACAGTGAGGCCTTAGAGATAACTCGACTGGGCTGAAAAGTACCAGGCGGTGTAGGAAGAGTTGGAAGAAGAGGAGAGTCCTCAACTCTTTCCTTGCTGAGTATTATGTATTCTCTTGGATGAGAAAGCCGGTACACCAATAAAAATAAAAAGGTCTTGACACCATAAGTAATAAGGATTATATTGCCGAAGATACAATCAAAATTTGTTTGTGTTGCACTTATGGAAACATTTGAGGATGTTTATGAATTCGAATGTTATGATACATGCATTTGGTTTAATATTACGACTAATGTAATTGTGTCTATGATGATGCATGTTGTGTATAGAAATGAATTGGAGCTATTGAGGAAGACAGTTGCCAATGATGGGCAACCTCAAACAGAGAATGACCAGGAGAAGGCCGCAAGTGAAAGATTGTTGACGGGGTTGTAAAAGTCCCCATAAAGCACTGGTGATGAGGTAAAAATAAGAAACGGTATAAAGATATTTGTGTCTGTGTGGCACAAGGTATGAAGGGATTTGGTAAGAACCCCTTCTGAAATATTTTATTGTCTTGGAGTTATGCATAAACTTGAAAGACAGTTGTATGCCTTGGATACCCAAGTAAGGTATGACTCAGGACGAAGAACCGGAATGATGGAGGTATGAACCTCTGGTAGTAAACAATGTTTGTAACCCTTGGAAGAATTCATGAATTGATATGTCATGAATGCATTGACAATCAAGGAATGTGTAAAGGCATTCATGTGAAAATTTTGAGTTCATGTGTATTGATTTGAGATCGTGATCGACCTATAGCAGGCAGTATGGTCCTACTATAAGAATGAACAAAAAACGAATAAACCATATGAGGAAAAGGTTGGTTAAATTCCAACACCCCATGGCCAAGAATCGGTCATAAAGTGTGATGAAGTTGAAAAACAATGCAAGAATGCATTGGGTTTGAATGTAGCCATGGATATTGGCACAATTGTTAAAACCCTTTTGAAATGTTGAATTACGTTTTGAAAAGTTTGGTATGTTGAGATGAGACTAACAGTTTGTTTGGCTGTGGAAAGAATGAATTGCAGGAAGCAAAGGGTCATGGATATGGCAGTGAGGTAAGCCCATAGGAAAGACCGATTGTCTGCTGAGCCAAACTGCGAGAAATGGTATTTCCTTTTGAGAAAGTGAATTTGATTGTTAGTATGCACAATTCTAAAATTGTTGTGATGAAGTTGAAAAGGTGCGATAAAAATGTATGTGCATGAGAACTAACAATTTGATTAGCTGAGGAATGATTGCAGGAAGAAAGAGTCTTGGATATGGCAATGTTGTAAGCCCATAAAGAAGACCGATTTCCTGTTGAGCTAAAATGTTATGGGAAATAAAGTCCCATGCTTGTGAATCTGGTTTCGTACGGAACATATCTGAAAATAAAAGAAGAGATTGGAAAAATCCGTGGATGATAGATTTGCAATAAAAATTCCGAAAGTTGGAATTTATAATGATGTCTCACGAATCTTGTATACCTATGACACAGGTGAGGAGAAAAGATATGTCCAGAAGGAACAGATGAAAGTTGTCAAAGCTGAAGATGATAAAAAAAGGCTACTACTGAGCCATGAGAACCCTGTGATAAGTCATGATCGCTTGAAATACATTGTGTTGAGGTAACACAAGCTGGAGGGACGTCTCGGCAGAGCAAGTCTGAGGGATGCCTCGACTGTAAGACTCGATAGAGTCTCCGAAATTCTTCTTGTGCGAGAAAATCTTGGTAGGGCAAGATGGATCACCCGAGGGACTATATAGCAGTGAAGGGGATGCATGAGCCTGGGCCTGGAGGGTGAGTGACCGCAAGGAAGAGGAGACCTTAACAGTTCTTGTAAACTATTGGAATCATGCACATGATGGGTAGTTTCCTATGCGGGAAAAACCTTGGAAAAGAAGATGAAACCATGATAGCTCTTGTGAGCTATTGAATTGGAATCATGCACCCAATGGGTACATCAAGGAAAGCAATGAGCCTGGATAACAAAATAGCCATATGGATACAGATCCACCAACTGCATAAATAAGTATCGTGCTAAGATTATAAAAATTTCCTAGAATTTTTTATTTTTTTATTTTTTTATTTTTTATTTTTATGTAATATTTTTGCATCAGACTATGATTAACGTGCTTGCTGTCCAAGAATTATTGAAGGTAGGTGACGAAGACTAAGGGTCTGAGAAAGGACATGACCAAGAAAGAAAGATCGAGATTTACGAAGCAGCTGAATAAGAAAGGCATGACATGTGTTTTTGAGAAAGAACACCGAGGACGGTGTTCCTTTAAGGGGGAGGGAATTGTAACACCCTGTTTCCCCCAATTTGTAATTAATCATAAAATAGGAATTACCATGCTAAGGCATGAGGACAATGTAAATGTATTATTGACTGAGTTGCCAAATAACTGACTGTGGGGGTGAATCCTTGAAAGTACTGGCCATGATATCACTAGAGGAAGAATGTGAAAACTATACAAGAGGGTTCATATATCAAATAACCCCAAATCTCCCTTGATAAGGATGACAAACCTCCTTCGAATCCCAAGGAAAGAAAATCAGTTAATGAAGAAAGGACTGGTGGTTGAACAATCAACTACCCCCATGAATGGAAACATGGGCTATCAGCGCGAAGTATCGCATTGACCTGCAGACCTGAGCTTCCTTCTGATAAAAGAAACAGGATAGGTTGGCAAAAACCTTCCAGGGTAAGGGGGATACCCAAGGGAGAAGAGACACGGGACGAAAGAGCGTAAGCTCGTAAGGGAGATGCTCCAGCGGAATCATGAACAGAAGGTTGCGAGCTTGATGTGGAAGAGCATCTGAGAAACCTCGTCGAGGCCATAACCGAAAGAGAAAGCTCTAAGTTGCAGAGAACAGGACTCGAGCAGAAGATGGGACAGAGACATAACTCCTGAGAACTGTGAGAACTCCCTGGTGATATCATGGCTTGGCACGAGGGTGGCCAGAGTGCTAAGAATGAATGCCTCTGATCCTATGGTCGGGTGGAAGGACGAACACCCACAGTCGATTGGTTGGCGGCAACCTGTAATAGATAAGCAATCTCATGCCCTGTGTAATTTAGCTGTAACTGTGTATGAATTGGTTATACTGCGTATGCCTTCAGGAATGTGAATGAATGCTTAATGGATATATTGTATCCCTTCTATTTCTGTGTGGTTGTATAATTAGGCAAGTAAGGAATTATATGATTCAGACATGACGTGTTCTCATAAACTCTTGAGTTTTGTACTGTCTTAAGCTAGAGCCACGAACTATGAGCTCGTCGACCTTAGGCGTAGTTGCATGTACGATGGTTTACTCACCTAGTCGTTCTGAGTTCCTTGGAGAACAGAGTTTGTTAAGCTCATGAGAGGTAGTGCAGATATGCACAGGCTCTCTGCAATCAAATAGAACCCCAGAACCCCTTGATGGAGCGCAATAGTTGTGTTGAAGACTCTTCTAAGTGTCAAGTCCAGGTGAAAGAGCGCAAAGCTCTCAAGTCCTTCATAACTGACGAAGCTCAGGAAGGATAGCGAGTTTCAAATACCGAAAGAGAGTACCCTTTTGTTTGCTAGATGAACGGACGAGACCCTTTCGTAGGATCTAAGATCTGTCACGACCGTTAGATTGGAGGAAGGAACGTAGGCGTTAATGCCTCGACCCCTTTCAGCCTTCACAAGTAGCGAAGGAATCGGGACCGTAGATCCCAAGATCCATGGGAGTTACCTAGATTATCCATTTGTAGAGAACACGTGGTGAAGATCTAAAACCATCGAGGTTCTGGACATCGGGAAAACGAGGGTGAAGACCGGAGAGAATTCGCGAAAGGGGATTTCGCGAAAAGATCACAGTCGTCCATCAAGGGGACATGTGGCGAGATTTATCCATTTCGCAGACTCGTTGAAAGAAGTCAACAGAAGGAGTTCTTAGAACTCGTGAGTCGCGAGATCTCGACTTAATCCTAGTCGTTGATCTAAGAGAGATCGTAACCGTTAGATCACGGGGCTTGTGGGTCGTCGATCTAACCCGGATCTGGACTGTCCATCGGAGGAGACACATGGTGAGCGGTCAGAGTTTAGGGAAAGCTCTGAAATCCTGTGGGCCATTGGATCTCGTAGAACAATGAAGGGATTAAGACTGAGTGTCTTTCAACACCCTTAAGCTCAGGAGGGATAGTGACCATCAAATCCAGATCAACGAGGGTCGTTGATCTCATACACGAATTCCCATATCGGAATTCGGGGATTGGAGTGACAAGAGATTTGGTGTCGCTGCATCATGAACTCTCGGTTCAGGAAACTCCAAAAAGATCTGGACCATTGGATCCAAATCATCGAGGATCGTTGGATCTCGTACAAGAACTCGTGTATCGGAGTTCAAGGAATGGAGTGACCAGTGGTTTGGGTCGCTGCATTTCGAACTCCCGGTTACCGAAATCCCGATACGGTTAGGACCGTCGGATCAGGGGGAGATTTGCAGCGGTCGATCTCATCGAAGGTAAGATTTTGGAATTCAGGGTTTGTAGAGGGAAGGGGACGACGATTCGTTGTTCTCTTGAGTCCTGAACGCCGAAGGCTCGGGCAGACAGGTGGCACATCCCAGATGTAGGGGCCACGTGGATGATAGGTGGCATAACCACAACACCCAGAAAGAGGTGACAGGTAGCGTGTTCTCGTCACAGGGAAGGAGTCAACACCCCGTTGACCTATTTCGGGGTTTGAAGAGTCGAAAGACTTGACTCTCTTGCATCGCTGAGTCGCGAAATGCGAAAGGCGCCTCTTGGCTTGGCCTATGGTCATAACCAATGATCACATGGAGGTGGATAAGGGAAGAGCTAGCCTGCGCTAGGCCCCCGTAGGAATTCGGGGATTCTATCCCTTGAGGAAGAGCGAAATTTTATTTTTTTCGTAGTGGGTATGTGACACAAGGATCAAGAGGGAGTACATTGTTCCTTATAACCCTCAGCGGAATGGGGTTGCAAAGAGGAAGAACATAACCATTATTGAGGCAACCAAAGCGATGACACATGATCATAATCTACCTATGATTATGTGGGAAGAAGCATCCATGACAAATGTGTATGTTCAGAACATGAGTCCTCATCAGATTTTGAAGAACGTGACTCCTGAAGAAGCCTTCACCAGAGTGAAGCCTAAGGTTGGACACTTCAGGATATTTGGGTGTCTAGTATACTTTCATATACCCAAGGACAAGAGGACCAAGCTAGACCCTTCATTTGTGGGGTACAATGAATCTTCAAAGGCATATTGGATATATATCCCTAGTCAGAGACAAATCAAGGTTAGCAAAGATGTCACTTTTGAGGAAGAGATAACCTTCTGAAGATCTAGAGAATCTCAGATGGAGATTGACAGTAAGAAGAAGGAAGAGACAATGCCTTTTCCCCCTTCAATAGTTCAGAGGGAGACAATTATAGATCCAGTTGATGTTCCCAAAGACATTGCAGTAGGCCATAACAGGTTTGTTTGGGCTCGACAGACTCTGCAGGAGACAGAGGGACATGCAACTCCTCGTGGCACATTCAGAGAGAGCAAGAGACCACAGAGATTTTCTAGCTATGTTTCAACTATGAGCCACATCATTGATATTGAGCCTTCTTGTCATGGAGAAGCAGCAGGTCAGTAGGTTTGGCAAGATGCCATGACAGAAGAGTATCATTCCATCATGAAGAATGATGTGTGGGATATTGTTCCGAGACCGAAAGGGAAGTCTGTAGCGACTTCCAAGTGGATCTATAAGATCAAACATGCAACTGATGGAAGTGTCGAGAAGTACAAAGCAAGATTTGGGGCTAGAAGATTCTCTCACATGGAGGGAATAAATTATGAGAAAACATTTGCTCATGTTGCCCGATACACTTCCATCCGTACGATTATTGCTCTTGCAACATCCATGAGTTGGAAACTACATCAGATGGATGTAAAGACAACCTTTATCAATGGTGAGATTGAGGAAGAAGTTTACATCGAGCAGCCAGATGGACTCGTGATACATGAGCAGAAGTGTCATGTGTGCAGGTTGAAGAAAGCCCTGTATGGACAAAAGCATAGTACATTGCATTATGTGTGGCAGTCCACAAAGTAGTGTGGCTTCACAAGCTCCTTGCAAAATTATTTGGTCATGAGATGGATTCCACCATTATTCATTGCGATAACTAGAGTTGTGTGAAGCTCTTCGAGAATCCTGTGTTTCAGGATAAATCAAAACACATTGAGATCAAATACCATTACATCAGAGATATGGTGCAGAGGAAAGAAGTACATGTGAAGTACCTTTCTACACACGAGCAAGTTGCAGATGTCTTCACCAAACCGCTTTCCAGGACGAAGTTCAAGTACTTCCGTGAGAGACTTGGCCTAGTGAAGAATGCCTCCCTAGCTGAGAGGGAGTGTTGATGATTGCAACTTCATTAGACATTTTCCAGGTCGTTCTCCTCTGGAGTAAGTTGAGACGATCTGTGAGAGATCCCATGTGATGGGTGTGTCATACTCCTTTGGACTGAGTTGAGATGACATGTGGTCTCTTGTCGTGCTCCTCTAGACTGAGTTGAAACGACTTGAGATGGTCTCCTGTCAGAATCCTATAGACATAGTTGAGTCGAATTGAGATGGCTCTCCAGATGGTACTCCTATGGACTTAGTTGAGTTATTTTGTTGAGAGTGACATCCTTGTGGCTGAGCACAGGTGGATGTGTCCCTAGTGGCTGAGCATTAGAGGATGTGTGGATCCCTTGCTATATTGTCTGAGAGTAAGATTTGTTGTAACCTTAATTTGTGTTGTAAAGGGTACAATTCAGCCCCACCATATAAAATATAATTAATATTGTGTAATGATTAATTATATTATTCAAATGAACAGGTCGACCCTATTGTACCAATAGACACATCCTTTTGATGTGTTAGGTCTTGTATAAATAAGAGTAGATCCCCATTGTGGATCTCTCTCTCTCTCTCTCTCTCTCTCTCTCTCTCTCTCTC
>JASDQU010100839.1:324156-336427 GCA_032191745.1 Picea mariana
GAAAGTAAAAAATGACAAAAAGGAAGACTTTACAATCCAAATTATTTCTAAGTCAAACCAAAAATCTAAAATTTTGCAGCTAAAAGACTCAACAATGAATTGAGGAAACCATCAATAGCCATGCTATCCACCGTAAAACCCAACCAAAATGATGGTGCTATTTTGGGAGTTAACACCTACAGATAATGATATTTGGTTAATTGATAGTGGTGCTTACAGACACATGACTGGATACAGAGAACATCTTACAGAGCTTGTTGAGAAAGAGTCTCATCTACATGTTGTACTTGGTGATAATGCCAGATATACAGTGAAAGGAGTTGGAACTTCTACCTTCCAACTAGATTATGGCATACCACTTCAATTAAGTGAGGTACTATATGTACTTGGGATGAAAAGGAGCCTTGTCTCTGTTTTTTCCTTAGAGTATAAAGGCTACACAATTACCTTCTCTGAAGGAAAATTTCTTGCATGGCACAAGAACTCACACATGGATTATGCCCGGGTGATTGTTGTTCGAGAAAATAGTTTGTACAGATTGACTGTCTGACCAGTCCAGGCCTTGTTACATGATAATATCAGCTTGAGCGAGCTATGGCATAGAATACTTGCTCATTTACATTATAGATCCCTTCCTGCTCTGGGTAAGATGGTAACAAGCCTTCTAGAGATACATGTTCAGCATAATGGCATTTGCAGAGGTTGTGCTCTTGGAAAGAATTCCAAGGGGTCCTTGAGCAATGACAATAGATCCAAGGGGATCTTAGACTTGATACATATAGATGTTTGTGGACCCGTGATTGTTTCTTCCTTGAACAGATATTTGTACTGTGTGCTCTTCATCGATGATCACTCTCGGAAGACGTGGACTTACTTCTTGAAGACCAAGGATGGAGTCCTTGTGAGATTTCAAGAGTTTAAAGCTCAGGTTGAGAACCTGACTGGGAAGAAGATCAAGGTGTTGAGATCAGATAATGGAGGAGAGTACACCTCCATGGATTTCAATGATCTTTGTATTGAGGCAGGTTGTAAAACCTTGTTTCCCCCAATTTGTAATTAATCATAAAATAGGAATTACCATGCTAAGGCATGAGGACAATGTAAATGTATTATTGACTGAGTTGCCAAATAACTGATTGTAGGGGTGAATCCTTGAAAGTACTGGCCATGATATCACTAGAGGAAGAATGTGAAAACTATACAAGAGGGTTCATATATCAAATAACCCCAAATCTCCCTTGATAAGGATGACAAACCTCCTTCGAATCCCAAGGAAAGAAAATCAGTTAATGAAGAAAGGATTGGTGGTTGAACAATCAACCACCCCCATGAATGGAAACATGGGCTGTCAGCCCAAAGTACTACAATGACCTGCAGACCTAAGCTTCCTTCTGACAGAAGGAATAGGATAGGTCAGAAAAAACCTTCTAGGGTAAAGGGGATACACAAGGGAGAAGAGACACAGGATGAAAGAGCGTAAGCTCGTAAGGGAGATGCTCCAGCGGAATCACAAACAGAAGGTTGCGAGCTTGATGTGGAAGAGCATCTGAGAAACCTCGTCGAGGCCATAACCGAGAGAGAAAGCTTTGAGTTGCAAAGAACAGGGCCCGAGCAGAAGCTGGGACAGAGACATAACTCCTGAGAACTGTGAGAACTCCATGGTGATATCATGGCTTGGCATGGGGGTGGCCAGAGTGCTAAGAATGAATGCCTCTGAGCCTATGGTCAGGTGGAAGGACGAACACCCACAGTCGGTTGGTTGGCGGCAACTTGTAATAGATAAGCGATCTCCTTCCCTGTGTAATTTAGTTGTAACTGTGTATGAATTGGTTATACTGCGTATGCTTCAGAAATGTGAATGAATGATTAATGGATATACTGTATCCCTTCTGTTTCTGCATGGTTGTATAATTAGGAAAGTAAGGAATTATATGGTTCAGACATGACTTGTTCTCATAAACTCTTGAGTTTTGTAGTGTCTTAAGCTAGAGCCACGAACTGTGAGCTCGTCGATCTTAGGCATAGTTGCATGTACGATGGTTTACTCACCTAGTCATTCTGAGTCCCTTGGAGGACAGATTTTGTTAAGCTCATGAGAGGTAGTGTAGATATGCACAGGTTCTCTGCGATCAAATAGAACCCCAAAACCCCTTGATGAAGGAGCGCAATAGTTGTGCTGAAGACTCTTCTAAGAGTCAAGTCCAGGAGAAAGAGCGCAAAGTTCTCAAGTCCTTCATAGCTGACGAAGCTCAGGAAGGATAGCGAGTTTCAAATACCGAAAGAGAGTACCCTTTCATTTGCTAGATGAACGGACGAGACCCTTTCGAAGGATTTGACGTTTGTCATGACCGTTAGATTGGAGGAAGGAACATAGGTGTTAATGCCTCGACCCCTTTCAGCCTTCGCAAGTAGCAAAGGAATCGGGACCATAGATCCCAAGATCCATGGGAGTTACCTGGACCGTCCATTTTTAGAGGACACATGGCGAAGATCTAAAACCATCGGGGTTCTGGACATCGGGAAAACGACGGTGAAGACCGAAGAGAATTCGCGAAAGGATATTTCACGAAAAGATCACAGTCGTCCATCAAGGGGACATGTGGCAAGATTTAGCCATTTCGCTAACTCGTTGTTGAAAGAAGTCAACGGAAGGAGTTCTTAGAACTCGCGAGTCGCGAGATCTTGACTTAATCCTTGTCGTTGATTTAAGAGAGATCGTAATCGTTAGATCACCGGGCTTGTGGGTCGTCGATCTAACCCGGATTTGGACCGTCCATCGGAGGAGACGCGTGGTGAGCGGTCAGAGTTCGGGGAAAGCTCTGAAATCCCGTGGGCCATTGGATCTCATAGAATAGCGAAGGGATTAAGACTGAGTGTCTTTCAACACCCTTAAGCTCAGGAGGGATAGTGACCCTCAGATCCATATCAATGAGGGTCATTGATCTCATACACGAATTCCCATATCGGAATTCGAGGATTGGAGTGACAAGAGATTTGGAGTCGCTGCATCTTGAACTCTCGGTTCATGAAACTCCGAAAAGATCTGGACCGTTGGATCCAAATCATTGAGGATCATTGGATCTCGTACAAGAACTCGCGTATCGGAGCTTGGGGAATGGAGTGACCAGTGGTTTGGGTCGCTGCATTTCGAAATCCCGGTTACCGAAATCCTGATACGGCTAGGACCGTCGGATCAGGGGGGGATTCGCAACCGTCGATCTCATCGAAGGTAAGATTTTAGAATTCAGGGTTTGTAGAGGGAAAGGGACGACAGCTCGTTGTTCTCTTGAGTCCCAAAAGCCGAAGGCTCGAGCGAACAGGTGGCACATCCCAGATGTAGGGGCCATGTGGATGACAAGTGGCGTAACCACAACACCCAGAAAGAGGTGACAGGTGGCGTGTTCTCGTCACAGGGAAGGAGTCAACACCCCATTCACCTATTTCGGGGTTTGAAGAGTCGAAAGACTTGACTCTCTTGCATCGCTGAGTCACGAAATGCAAAAAGCACCTCTTGGCTTGGCCTGTGGTCATAACCAACGATCACATGGAGGTGGATAAGGGAAGAGCTAGCCTGCGCTAGGCCCCCATAGGAATTTGGGGATTCTATCCCTTAAGGAAGAGTGAAAATTTGATTTTTGTCGTAGTGAGTATGTGACAAAATGGTATCAGAGCATGGTTATAACACTTGGCCTGCTTGGGCTCATGTACGAGTCGTGTAAGGAGATATTGTTATCTGCATTTCCTCTTTAAGGAGAAGGACTGCATAATGAAACTGTAATTTTGAAATTTCTACGAAATTTCAGCAAAGCAATTATATTGTTCCTTTGTCAAAATGATAACTACTCTTATAGGAGTAGGGATGCATTGATCAATATTACTGATAAGACCTGAGTGTGAATAACAGAGGTGGAATAAATTGTGCTATGAAGCTGGACGAGCTAGAAAATGGACATGGACTGAGTTGTTCTATTATAGTGTGACGATGGCTACCTACTAAAGCAGGTAGAGTCTCTTGCAATTGAGATGGCTGGTTAGGCAAGAATTAAGATCCTCATGAAGAACTCCTTCATGATTTAGGAAATCTGGTAAGGATTGGTAGGATCCTTAGAAAGTTATAATTACTGCATTATTAAAAGACTAAACCCTGAGCATATAACTCCTCACGATTGAGAGGACTAATGAAAATATGTAGGGTCAGATTACCTGACCTATAATGGTTAGAATCGACAACAAGGATAATCTGTTTAAACAAGATTAAGAGGAGTCCTTTGGGACTATTGCTAATTCCCAAGAGTGACCCTTGTTGGTTGTTCCCATAAAGAGAGGGTAACATCCGTATGAGTTATGAATATGAGATTAGCCTTGTAAGTAAATTAAAAGCTCAGAAGAAATAGTGGGGAAATTTTGTATGCCGAACGTGCGTATAGAATAAATCTTGTGTTAAAGTTTGAAAACTCTGGAGGTTGAGCATAGAGTATACCAGGAGGAGTAGTGGTTTTGAGTCTCGAGAGGAAACACTTAGAAAAAGTTTCTAAGTTTCGAAGAGTTGAAGCGTTCAAAGGTGAAGCGTAGAAAATTAAAGATCGAAGAAAGAACAAGTACAGAGGATTGAGCGGGAGAAATCCTTCAGAAACGAATTTTGAAGATTGGATAAGATCAAGAGTCAAGATCCATTGAGAAAGAGCCGAAATGTTTCAAGTTGTTCGATCTCAGAGAAGTAGCGCATTGGTTAGTTGTGAGGAGATACCGAAATTTCGCAAAACCAAAGGATTTGGAAGAAGCAACGAGAAATTCGCAAAAAGATCATAGTCGTTGATAAAGGAGCGATCTGGACCATTGATCGTCTAGAGAGAATTTAGCAATTTTGGGGATTGGGAGAACGGAGGTGAAAGGTCTTTCGACTTCGCGACACGCGAAATCGCAAAATCCTGATACGCGAAACCCCAACGAGATATGAGCTGTCAAATCGTGGAAGAATCAAGACCGTCAGATTGAGAACTCCGAAATTTCACAATTTCAGGGATCAAAGGATTCAAGGTGCTTCATAACAAAAGTCTCGAAGTCGCGAAACACGAAATCGCGACATAATCACAACCGTTGGTTGGAGAGCTATTAGTGATCGTTGATCTGATCCGAAATTTCAGCATTTCGAGTATCGAGAATTTGAAGGACGGAGAGTCGATTGACTCATATCGTCGATACGTGAAATCACGACGCACTTTTTTGAGTTAGTGTGTGGTCACAAGGCGTGGTCACGTGGAAGAGACTTGCGTTTAAGCGCTTGTACACACGGGCCGAAAATTGTGAAGACCCGTGGATTGTTTCTTATAGGTTCAAGCAAGGAATCAAAGACTATATCAGTTCAGTGTTAAGAAGATCCTAAAACTGAGAGGTCACGCAACCCTTAGAGAGAAAGGGGGGGATCTGCACCATATAACTATGATGAGTACATACATGCTTAGGATTATGAAAATGGTTAAGTACGTCATAGATGTAAGTTAAAAAAGACGCATGTTTATATTCCTTAAGGGGAATATTTAGTAAAAAGCTAAAGCTAACTCAAGGCTGAGGCTATCACAAATAGTGATGGATATGCAACAAGGAAGTTGCATGCCGAAGGAGTTCCCAGTGGAGGAACTGTGTAAGGACTTTGTCAGAAGAACAGAGTCACAACCCTAATAATTGTTGAAGGTTGGACAATGGGCTACAAGGCCTGTCCATATATAAGAGCCCTGGATTACATTTTGAAAGAATCATGTAATTAATAGAAGACTAACAACTGAATATTGGCCATTCTGATAACCGAATGGAAGTGTGTAGGATGCACATGTTCATGATTCATTATGAGCAAAGAGTTTCTATTAAAGCATGTTGTGGTATCCCAAAAAGGGTTAGGGTGAGGCCTAACCAAGGAGGCTCAAGGAAAAGAGTAGGGAGATCCCGACAAGGAGTAGAAGTGCAAAAGTAGAGAAGAGACAGTGAGGCCTTAGAGATAACTCGACTGGGCTGAAAAGTCCCAGGCAGTGTAGGAAGAGTTGGAAGAAGGGGAGAGTCCTCAACTCTTTCCTCGTTGAGTATTATGTTTTCCCTTGGATGAGAAAGCCGGTACACCAATAAAAATAAAAAGGTCTTGACACCATAAGTAATAAGGAGTGTATTGCCGAAGATACAATCGAAATTTGTTTGTGTTGCACTTATGGAAACATTTGAGGATGTTTATGAATTCGAATGTTATGATACATGCATTTGGTTTAATATTACGACTAATGTAATTGTGTCTATGATGATGCATGTTGTGTATAGAAATGAATTGGAGCTATTGAAGAAGACAGTTGCCAATGATGGGCAACCTCAAACAGAGAATGACCAGGAGAAGGCCGCGAGTGAAAGATTGTTGACAGGGTTGTAAAAGTCCCCATAAAGCACTGGTGATGAGGTAAAAATAAGAAAGAGGGTGCTATCAGCCAAGAAACGGTATAAAGATATTTGTGTCTGTGTGGCACAAGGTATGAAGGGATTTGGTAAGAACCCCTTCTGAAATATTTTATTGTCTTAGTGTTATGCATAAACTTGAAAGGCAGGTGTATGCCTTGGATACCCAAGTAAGGTATGCCTCAGGACAAAGAACCGAAATGATGGAAGTATGAACCTCTGGTAGTAAACACTATTTGTAACCCTTGGAAGAATTCATGAATTGATATGTCATGAATGCATTGACAATCAAGGAATACGTAAAGGCATTCATGTGAAAATTTTGAGTTCATGTGTATTGATTTGAGATCGTGATCGACCTATAGCAAGCAGTATGGTCCTACTATAAGAATGAAAGAAAACGAATAAACCATATGAGGAAAAAGTTGGTTAAATTCCAACACCCCATGGCCAAGAATCGGTCATAAAGTGTGACAAACTTGAAAAACAATGCAAGAATGCATTGGGTATGAATGTAGCCATGGATATTGGCACAATTGTTAAAACCCTTTTGAAATGTTGAATTACGTTTTGAAAAGTTTGGTATGTTGAGATGACACTAACAGTTTGTTTGGTTATGGAAAGAATGAATTGTAGGAAGAAAAGGGTCATGGATATGGCAGTGAGGTAAGCCCATAGGAAAGACCGATTGTCTGCTAAGCCAAACTGCGAGAAATGGTCATTCCTTTTGAGAAAGTGAATTTGATTGCTAGTATGCACAATTCTAAAATTGGCGTGATGAAGTTGAAAAGGTGCAATAAAAATGTATGTGCATGAGAACTAACAATTTGATTAGCTGAGGAATGATTGCAGGAAGAAAGAGTCTTGGATATGACAATGTTGTAAGCCCATAAGGAAAACCGATTTCCTGTTGAGCTAAAATGTTATGGGAAAGAAAGTCCCATGCTTGTGAATCTGGTTTCGTACGGAATATATCTGAAAATAAAAGAAGAGATTGGAAAAATCTGTGGGTGACAGATTTGCAATAAAAATTCCGAAAGTTGGAATTTATAATGATGTCTCACGAATGTTGTATACCTATGACACAGGTGAGGAGAAAAGATATGTCCAAAAGGAACAGATGAAAGCTGTCAAAGCTGAAGATGATAAAAAAATGCTACTACTGAGCCATGAGAACCCTGTGATAAGTCATGATCACTTGAAATACATTGTGTTGAGGTAACACAAGCTGGAGGGATGCCTCAACTGTAAGACTCGATAGAGTCTCTGAAATTCTTCTTGTGCGAGAAAATCTTGGTAGGGCAAGATGGATCACCCGAGGGACTGTATAGCAGTGAAGGGGATGCATGAGCCTGGGCCTGGAGGGTGAGTGACCGCAAGGAAGAGGAGACCTTAACAGTTCTTGTAAACTATTGGAATCATGCACACGGTGGGTAGTTTCCTATGCGGGAAAAACCTTGGAAAAGAAGATGAAACCATGATAGCTCTTGTGAGCTATTGAATTGGAATCATGCACCCAATGGGTACATCAAGGAAAGCGATGAGCCTGGATAACAAAATAGCCATATGGATACAGATCCACCAATTGCATAAATAACTATCGTGCCAAGATTATAAAAATTTCCTAGAATTTTTTATTTTTTATTTTTATGTAATATTTTTGCATCAGACTATGATTAACGTGCTTGTTGTCCAAGAATTATTGAAGGTAGGTGACGAAGACTAAGGGTCTGAGAAAGGACATGACCAAGAAAGAAAGATCGAGATTTCTAAAGCAGCTGAATAAGAAAGGCATGACATGTGTTTTTGAGAAAGAACACTGAGGACGGTGTTCCTTTAAGGGGGAGGGAATTGTAACACTCTGTTTCCCCCAATTTGTAATTAATCATAAAATAGGAATTACCATGCTAAGGCATGAGGACAATGTAAATGTATGATTGACTGAGTTGCCAAATAACTGACTGTGGGGGTGAATCCTTGAAAGTACTGGCCATAATATCACTAGAGGAAGAATGTGAAAACTATACAAGAGGGTTCATATATCAAATAACCCCAAATCTCCCTTGATAAGAATCACAGACCTCCTTCGAATCCCAAGGAAAGAAAATCAATTAATGAAGAAAGGACTGGTGATTGAACAATCAACTACCCCCATGAATGGAAACATGAGCTATACGCCCGAAGTATCGCAGTGACCTGCAAACTTGAGCTTCCTTCTGATAGAAGGAACAGGATAGGTCAGCAAAAACCTTCCAGGGTAAGGGGGATACACAAGGGAGAAGAGACATGGGACGGAAGAGCATAAGCTCGTAAGGGAGATGCTCCAGCGAAATCACAAACAGAAGGTTGCGAGCTTGATGTGGAAGAGCATCTGAGAAACCTCGTCGAGGCCATAACCGAAAGAGAAAGCTCTGAGTTGCAGAGAACAAGACCCGAGCAGAAGCTGGGACAAAGACATAACTCCTGAGAACTATGAGAACTCCCTGGTGATATCATGGCTTGGCACGAGGGTGGCCAGAGTGCTAAGAATGAATGCCTTTGATCCTATGGTCGGGTGGAAGGACGAACACCCACAGTCGGTTGGTTGGCGGCAACCTGTAATAGATAAGCAATCTCATGCCCTATGTAATTTAGCTGTAACTGTGTATGAATTGGTTATACTGCGTATGCCTTCAGGAATGTGAATGAATGCTTAATGGATATATTGTATCCCTTCTATTTCTGCGTGGTTGTATAATTAGGCAAGTAAGGAATTATATGATTCAGACATGACGTGTTCTCATAAACTCTTGAGTTTTGTAGTGTCTTAAGCTAGAGCCACGAACTATGAGCTCGTCGACCTTAGGCGTAGTTGCATGTACGATGGTCTACTCACCTAGTCGTTCTGAGTTCCTTGGAGAACAGAGTTTGTTAAGCTCATGAGAGGTAGTGCAGATATGCACAGGCTCTCTGCGATCAAATAGAACCCCAGAACCCCTTGATGGAGCGCAATAGTTGTGCTAAAGACTCTTCTAAGTGTCAAGTCCAGGGGAAAGGGCGTAAAGCTCTCAAGTCCTTCATAGCTAACGAAGCTCAGGAAGGATAGCGTGTTTCAAATACCGAAAGAGAGTACCCTTTTGTTTGCTAGATGAACGGACGAGACCCTTTCGGAGGATCTAAGATCTGTCACAACCGTTAGATTGGAGGAAGGAACGTTGGCGTTAATGCCTCGACCCCTTTCAGCCTTCACAAGTAGCGAAGGAATCAGGACCGTAGATCCCAAGATCCATGGGAGTTACCTGGATTGTCCATTTGTAGAGAACACGTGGTGAAGATCTAAAACCATCGAGGTTCTGGACATCGAGAAAACGAGGGTGAAGACCGGAGAGAATTCGCGAAAGGGGATTTCGCAAAAAGATCACAGTCGTCCATCAAGGGGACAAGTGGCGAGATTTAGCCATTTCGCAGACTCGTTGTTGAAAGAAGTCAACGAAAGGAGTTCTTAGAACTCGTGAGTCGCGAGATCTTGACTTAATCCTAGTCGTTGATCTAAGAGAGATTGTAACCATTAGATCACGGGGCTTATGAGTCGTCGATCTAACCCGGATCTGGACTGTCCATCGGAGGAGACGCATGGTGAGCGGTTAGAGTTCGGGGAAAGCTCTGAAATCCTGTGGGCCATTGGATCTCGTAGAACAGCGAAGGGATTAAGACTGAGTGTCTTTCAACACCCTTAAGCTCAGGAGGGATAGTGACCATCAGATCCAGATCAACGAGGGTCGTTGATCTCATACACGAATTCCCATATCGGAATTCGGGGATTGAAGTGACAAGAGATTTGGTGTCGCTGCATCGTGAACACTCTGTTCACGAAACTCCAAAAAGATCTGGACCATTGGATCCAAATCATCGAGGATCGTTGGATCTCGTACAAGAACTCGCGTATCGGAGTTCGGGGAATGGAGTGACCAGTGGTTTGGGTCGCTACATTTCGAACTCCCGGTTACCGAAATCCCGATACGGTTAGGACCGTCGGATCAGGGGGAGATTCGCAGCTGTCGATCTCATCGAAGGTAAGATTTTGGAATTCAGGGTTTGTAGAGGGAAGGGGACGACGGTTCGTTGTTCTCTTGAGTCCTGAAAGTTGAAGGCTTGGGCGGACAGGTGGCACATCCTAGATGTAGGGGCCACGTGGATGACAGGTGGCGTAACCACAACACCCAGAAAGAGGTGACAGGTAGCGTTTTCTCGTCACAGGGAAGGAGTCAACACCCCGTTGACCTATTTCGGGGTTTGAAGAGTCGAAAGACTTGACTCTCTTGCATCGCTGAGTCGCGAAATGCGAAAGGCGCCTCTTGGCTTGGCCTGTGGTCATAACCAACGATCAAATGGAGGTGGATAAGGGAAGAGCTAGCCTGCGCTAGGCCCCCATAGGAATTCGGGGATTCTATCCTTTAAGGAAGAGCGAAAATTTTATTTTGCCGTAGTGGGTATGTGACACAAGGATCAAGAGGGAGTACATTGTTCCTTATAACCCTCAGCGAAATGGGGTTGCAAAGAGGAAGAACATAACCATTATTGAGGCAACCAAAGCGATGACACATGATCATAATCTACCTATGATTATGTGGGAAGAAGCATCCATGACAAATGTGTATGTTTAGAACATGAGTCCTCATCAGATTCTGAAGAACGTGACTCCTGAAGAAGCCTTCACCAGAGTGAAGCCTGAGGTTGGACACTTCAGGATATTTGGGTGTCTAGTATACTTTCATATACCCAAGGACAAGAGGACCAAGCTAGACCCTTCATTTGTGGGGTACAATGAATCTTCAAAGGCATATCGGATATATATCCCTAGTCAGAGACAAATCAAGGTTAGCAAAGATGTCACTTTTGAGGAAGAGATAACCTTCTGAAGATCTAGAGAATCTCAGATGGAGATTGACAGTAAGAAGAAGGAAGAGACAATACCTTTTCCCCCTTCAATAGTTCAGAGGGAGACAATTATAGATCCAGTTGATCTAGTTGATGTTCCCAAAGACATTGCAGTAGGCCATAACAGGTTTGTTTGGGCTCGACAGACTCTGCAAGAGACAGAGGGACATGCAACTCCTCGTGGCACATTTCGAGAGAGCAAGAAACCACAGAGATTTTCTAGCTATGTTTCAACTATGAGCCACATCATTGATATTGAGCCTTCTTGTCATGGAGAAGCAGCAGGTCAGTAGGTTTGGCAAGATGCCATGACAGAAGAGTATCATTCCATCATGAAGAATGATGTGTGGGATATTGTTCCGAGATCGCAAGGGAAGTCTGTAGCGACTTCCAAGTGGATCTATAAGATCAAACATGCAGTTGATGGAAGTGTCGAGAAGTACAAAGCAAGATTTGGGGCTAGAAGATTCTCTCATGTGGAGGGAATAAATTATGAGGAAACATTTTCTCATGTTGCCCGATACACTTCCATCCATACGATTATTGCTCTTGCAACATCCATGAGTTGGAAACTACATCAGATGGATGTAAAGACAACCTTTATCAATGGTGAGATTGAGGAAGAAGTTTACATCGAGCAGCCAGATGAACTCGTGATACATGAGCGGAAGTGTCATGTGTGCAGGTTGAAGAAAGCCATGTATGGACAAAAGCATAGTACATTGCATTATGTGTGGCAGCCCACAAAGTAGTGTGGCTTCACAAGCTCCTTGCAAAATTATTTGGTCATGAGATGGATTCCACCATTATTCATTGCGATAACCAGAGTTGTGTGAAGCTCTCCGAGAATCCTGTGTTTTAGGATAAATCAAAACACATTGAGATCAAATACCATTACATCAGAGATATGGCGCAGAGGAAA
>JASDQU010100840.1:23264-51867 GCA_032191745.1 Picea mariana
TCTCCAAAAACTGTCTCATAGTATTGCCTCATTTAACATTGTTCTAGAAATATCTTATACATCTCTATTTTTCCTTTCAACCACTCCATTTCATTGAGGAGTTCTTGTTGTTGAATAATTTATTTTTATTCCATGAGTTTCACATAATTCTTCAAATTATTTAGATGTAAACTCACCTCCATTATCTGACCTTACAAATTTTATTTTCAAGTCAGCCTCATGCTCAACTAATGCTTTGAAGGATTTAAACTTTTCAAGTTCCTGAGATAAATTTTTGAGAAAGGAAAGCTAATTCATTCTAGTATAATCATCGACAAGTAACATAAAATAATTTTCTCCTTGTAGAATTTTTCTTCTGGTTGGTCTAGAAAGACCTATATGCACAACTTGCAATGGTTGGATGTTATATATTCCTTTGTCTTGAAGCTCACCTTTGATTTGTTTCCACGACGACACTTCTTACAAACTATGTTTGAGTGTTTTGTGATCTTTGGCATATCCCTTAGTGCTGGTTTGGTGTTTATTTTTACTAGGTTGTGAAAGTTCATATGGACCATTCTTTTTTTCCACAACCAACTTTCATCTGTCTAACCCATGAAGAATTTTTATCCATCAATATTATCAAGAATATACACATTGTTTTTGGTTCTAATTGCTTTTGCAACTAGATTTCTTGAATTTTCATTTCTGATCTTACATTTTTGGGTGTCAAAAGTAAGAGTGTGTTCTTGATCACAGATATGGATACCACTAAGAAGATTGTAATTCAAGTATTCAACACACATAAACTTTTTTACCTTAACCCTTCAATTTTCAAGACTAATAGTGGGCTTTCCAACTATATTTGAAGTGCCAATTTCTCCAAAGTTAGTGCTTCCGTCATTCTTCTTCAAGGCGATAAACTTTTCTTTATCTCCTGTCAAGTGAATTGAGCACCCACTTTCAATGAACCACTTATCCCTATTAATTTGTGCACATAGTGTAGCTTGTATGAACAAGTATTTTTCTTTCTTTTGTTCCCTTCATTCTTTATTTCTTTCCATGATTTTTGGGGTTTCCTCTTTTTGATTTTTCTTGAAATAACTTCTGCAAAAAGATTCTATATGCCCGTAATTTTTGCAGTTATAATATATAATGTTATAAGTTAGTAAAGGGGAAAATGAGTTCTAAATTTTCCTTGCGAATCCATAGAAATATTTTTTGTTGTTCCTCATGTAACTACCTTTTGCATTTATTCTACAATCTATAGTTGTATGGCCAAAAATATTGCAAGAGTAACAATAGCCAAGAAAATGGTTTTGGTACCCGATTGTTTGAATCCATATTGATGCAAAAGTCTTCTTGATTATGTCTTTGTGAGGAAGATTTGTCTCTTATGAGACATTTTGTTCTTCCCTCCTCTTTTATTCAACCATGATAGGATTTTTTAGCACATTGGAATAACTCTTGGTTTTTCCATCACTTGCCTATTTTGAGGAGGTTGGATCTTCTTTAGTAGTTACCTTCTTCTTCTCACTGTAGCCAAGACCAGTCTTGTCAAATGGTGATATTTGATAGTTATGGATTTCATCTAGAGTTGTAGAGATCTTTTCAAATTTCATGATGATATTTGATATTTTCAACTCCTTTATTAGACAAAGTATTTCATATTCTCTACTACAACATACATCTTCCTTTTCTTTTAGCTAAGATCTCAAAATTTCTTCAATTCTCTTTTCCTCTTCCACTTGATTTTTTAGGCAGATGATAATTTTTCTAGTTTCATTAGAGCTTTGTTTTGTACATAGTATTTATTTTCTATAGTTCTTTTGCTACTCCTTTTGTAGCCATTTCTTGTTTCTTAGTTTCTCTATTTCATTTATATCACATATGAGTTCTCCTTCAAGATCCACTTCTACGTCAATATCAAGATTATCTTCTTATTTAAAATGTGTGCTTCTACTTTCCAGTTCATCAGTATGTGTGTCTAGGCTCATGATGAGAATTTATTTTGTTTATCTTTCACTTTCATCAGAAGATATGTTGTCCTCATTGGTATACATATTCTTCTTTTGTATGAAGAACTTTCTTTTCTTTTCAGTCTTTCCCTTCCTTTAATTTTAGAGGATGGAATCTTATTTTTCATTGCTATTTCTGTTTTTTTTCATAAGGACATTTAGCAGCAAAGTGGTCTACTTATCCATAATTAAATCATGTAAAGGGAATCTTACCTTTGTATTTTCCCAATCCTCTCTTGAGCTTCCTGAAAAAGTTGGATTCTTCTGCATTTGATTCACTATCTGAGCTATCACTTGTTTTGTATTCTTTTGTCTTTGACTTATTTGATTCCTTGTATGATTCTTACTTTCTTTATGGTCTTTCTTGCTTGTGATTTCCTATCCTCATTTCATATGCATTGGAGATTCCATTCAACTCATCCATTGTTATATTGTGTGCGTCCTTTATTTCTTCAATGGCATATATCTTGGGATCAAATCTTGAGGGAATTGAACTAAGCAATTTTTTCCCAATGATGGTTTCATTAACCTCTTCACTCAATCCTATGATAGTGTTGACAATATCATGTACACAAAGAAAATAAGTTGCAATACTCTCTTCTTCGTTCATCTTAAAGGTGTCAAATTGTCCTCTATGGGTTTTTTATTTTTCCTTCCTAACCTTGTCATACCCTACACACACACACACACATATTATGTAACTTTTCTCACATCTATTTTGTTGAAACAAAATGCATGAATTTGACAAATTTTGAATTTGTGAGACCACACAGAATTGCATTCATGGATTTAACATTATTTTCACTAAGCCTTTTTCCAACTCTATCTACAGGTGGAGTTGTTGGAGTTATCTAACCATTATTGATTGTAATCCAAATGTCAAACCAAACATCCATAAAGTAATTTGTCATTCTTATGTTGCAGAAGGTATCATTTAATCCATCAAACAATGAAACTTTGTTTGAAGAAAAACCTTCATTTTTATCCATGGGTACTGTGGGGATTCACCTTCCAGTGGTTGGACTATTCCTGAAGGAACTTATTTTGATACCAATTGTTGAAACACTTAATTAGACTTAGGGGGGGTAAATAAATATAATATTTCTTTTTCTTTTTATTGTTGTATTACACTTTTCAATTTATTACTTTACCAACAATAAGAAACATACACAATCATACATTGGACAATACTAAAAAAATTTAACGTGGAAGCACAAACAGAAGAAAATGACATAAAGTTTTTATTAAAATATATTCACAGGAAACAACCTGTTACATACACCAATCAGTTACAATGTTTACAAGCACCAACTTTAAAGAGACACCAATCCCTTCACCTGAGAACCAACTCAACAATTCCTGTAGGGACCAACCTATGGTTACAATATTTGTAAGAACCAACTCGCTGGAGACACCAATCCCCTCAACTGAGTTCCAACTCATGAACACCTATAGGAACCAACCTACAATTGCAGTATCCGCAGGAACCAACCTGTTGGATTCAATTCTTCTCAAATTTTCAACAACACAAAATCATCACTTTACTTCAAGCCTTCACCTGGACAAATTTGTTGTTCTATCTTTGATGCAATTACCATAAAATTTCTCTCATGTTCACAAACAACATGACTTCAACTATTCCTTATTTCACTTCGCACCTCCTTGCCACCCTTAGGAAATTACATGTCCTTCTCATTCATTATTTGGAATCCTCAAACCTCTAAGTCTCAGCTTCCACATCCACTTCTCACACTCACTCACTTACACATCTACATTCTCACTCACACACAAAATTGATTTTGGGGCCTTGTTATTTATAGGCTTCATACACGACCCTATACTCTCAAGGCTTTGTCCACATACCCAAAACATTGTTCCCATGGGGTCAAATCTAACTCCCGTTGACTCTCCTTGAACTGGGCATCAAAAAGTTCCTTTGAAAATGGTCCCAATTACCCCATGTTTCTCATGGTATTTCCTTAATGTTCACCTCACAATCCTTAACCTTCAACAACTATTGGATCATTTGTGTATTAATTATGAACCATCTATCTGTGATATTGTTCCCTCCAAAGTGTTAACCGAGCCATCGGTCGATCATCCCATTGGTTGGTAACCTACAAAACCATGAAATTTTAACCTTTTAACCCGATGCAGTTTCATCATCCACCGGGACCACCCGAACATCAGAGCCATGTGAAATTGACTTTGTTCCTTCAACTGCTACATCGATTCATTATATCAAGAGACAAAGCACCAGGATCGCCAGATCACCTCCCCACCAGGCCCCAGGAATGTCAAACACACACCTCCTACATTATGTCGGTACTATGATCTGGTCCTTTGATCATATCCATTGATATTCCAATGAACAATCATGATTTAATCCACATCGATTCACAATTATTCACCATCCCACCAGGGTATTTTACAAATGCATCTTCAATCAATCACTCTGGTTACACTCCCTACCAGTACATTAGACCATTAGGCTCACTGGTCCACTGGCCCCTGGGACTACAAAACTACACTGATCAACTATAATCGGGTCCGGTTAAACATCGAATGATCTGGATCCCTAATTCATCGGCCCACTAATCTAATTCGAAATGCTTTCATTGTACATTCACTCTGGTGTTCTGATATCCACTACATTGGGCCCCACAACTCAAAATATAACACTTTGTGTAGGGTACCATAACTCGCCCTCTCTTGTTAAAACTATGTAATAACAACTTTTCCTTATAAAGTCTTTGAACATGATTTTCCCAATTAATGTGGGATATAACAACTATCACTATTTTCTTTGATCTGTTTAACTTGGAAACTAGGACCAACTTGACTAGTTATATTCCTCAACTTCCTCTGTGCCCTTGGACTTAAACTCTCATTCTTCAAGCTTTGATCACTCATATGATTCTCGTAACTCGTAAATCCTTTGTTTCTTTAAATCCTCTATCTGGTATGATTCACAATATGAATAATTCCTTTGTCTTTCTGGTCTAATTCTCTTTGGTCATACTAGTCTCCCCGTATCTTTGACATTAATGAAATTTTTTTTTCCAACAAAGATGAATTCTCCTACTTAAATCCTAATTTATATTCTATCTCCGACATCATTTGGTTTTAAAAGTTACTTCCATGGTTAGTGAAAATCTATGTCAAAATTCTAAACCTGGTGATAACCTGATTGAATAGTGCTAGCGGGAAAAACCCCCCTATGACTACACCATGGTTCAAAATGTAGGCAGATCAAATAACCGTCTAAAAGTCAACTACTTCTCTAAAATACCCCAAATATAACAAAACTCATACAAGATAAGAAAAAATGAGGAAGGTCGGGTAACTATACCTCTACTTTGCATCCAGTGACGACCTCCTCACGCTTGGAAGTTTTGCTGACTGCACAAGTCCTCCCAGGGTTGGTCTACATCCAAAGATTGACAAACAGGAAACGACAAGCATGTTATTCCATATACAAATTAGGGTTATATGTTAGCACATAAACCAATAAAAGAATTAAGTACACCATGATTTGGGACAGGAAAAGTAATTCTTTTATTAATAACTCAATGATTATACCTTTACAATCAAAGTCGACTACTGCTCCACGAACTTGGTATGGGATCCTCTTCACCAATATCCAAGTGCACCTTTGTATGACTTCTCCTCTCAACCTTCTGATCTCTTCTTGGGAATTGAATGGGTTCTGATGGAGGAAGAAGGGATAATGGGGAAATGTTAAGGCAATTCTCACAAAAGGGCTGCAATGACTTGGGCAAGGAGGGGATGTGAAACGAGAAGAGTTTCATTGTTCTTATGTATAGATGTAAAATGAGACCTCAACACCTTCTTTTATATGACAAAAGGATGGTTATTTGGTTGGGTGATGGGCTATAGGCAGTGGATTAGTTGAGAAACTACACAATATCCCGTAATCTCAACGAATTCCTTACAAATTTTTGTTTTTTTCAACTTTTACAAGTATACACAGGTTGTAGTGGTGCATAATGTGTATGTACACGAGTTTTAGTGTTGAAAAAAGCATATGTATGCAGGTAGTAGTGGGGCATGTCACGTAAATCTTAAAAAAAATGGTTTTTTAGAAGAGCAACTCATCAATGCTTTGGCAAAAAATGCAAGTAAGAGGTCCGAAAGCCAAGTATGCATGTGTAGAGAAATTTAGGTTTATAAAAAATAGAAACAAATTTGTTGTGTCACCATTGTTTATGAAAGTAGTCATGGCCTCCTCCCAATTTTTAAAGTATTCGATGACGTCGATGATGTAGCGATCCCCCCTAGCCAAAGGTTGGTGGCATGTAGTAAAATTGATTCCACACTTCATGAAAGAACTAACGATGACGATCGAAAATAATGGAGTAATATGTGCATGCATCTTCTAAGAAAATAACTGACAAGGATGAAACCCTTTGACCACCTTAACATAATCTTTAATTATCGTCTACCAAAAGTGCCTCACGTGCAATGTTTTTTGGGTTATTACCAACCCAGATAGATGACTGTCACATGCTAGAATATGTAAATCGTTAAGCATAGAATCTGCTTCTTCATTATTTAAGCAATGACGATGAATTAAATCGACCCCACAACAATACAAAGTGTCACTGATAATGAGGTATTTCTTCACCTGATGGTGAATTCGACGTTGATCATCCCGTGAATTACGAAAAGAAAATTTCGAAGTATGGAGATATATGAGGATATCTCCATACCAATGATCACTAGAAGTGATAAGGAAAATATGATCATCCAAAAACAATTCTGTGATAATGGTTTCCGCATCCTCTCGAGGAAACTCCAAAATCAACTCAATGAAAACCAATGAATTATTGGACTCAGTAGACATGAAGTTCAAGTCAAATTATTGTAACATGAAAATCCAATTATTATATTTTCCCCTAATTATACATCATGTAAGGAAGTATTGAAATGGATTGACATCAACTATCACAATGATATTTTGTAACAAAATATAATGGTGGAGTCTCTCGACAACTTAAATGGCTGCCAAATCCAATTTCTCGACATGCAAATAATTTATCTCAAGCCCAATCAGACCACGACTGAGATAATAAATGGCGTTCTATTGGAGGATGTCATCTTCCTAACCTAAGACCATGCCAATGGTAGATTATAATTCCACGATGTACAACAAGAAATCCCTACTATAGTATGGAGGACTAAGAAAAGGGGCCAAAACCAAGGCGTTCTTAAGTGCATGAAATGATCATTGGAAGAACTCGCCCCAAATGAAATGGACCCCCTTTTTCAACAAGTGCATAAATCCCTTGTTGATATCGACATAGTTTTCTATGAAACATTGAAGGAAATTAACGTTTCCTTGAAGACTTTGTGACTGATGAATATTAATTTGGGGAGGAAATTGAACTATTTCCTTAACCTTCAAAGGATCAACCATGATACCCTTGTTGGAAAATATAAAATCCAACAGATGCCTCGACACGATCCACAAAATTCATTTGTTCTAATTTAACTGAATATAATAATACAAACATATTTCAAAAATAAGTCTAATATGCACTCGATGATCCTCCCTCTTATGAGAGGGAGAAGTGATATCATCCAAGTATGCCTTGACCATATTCCTTAAATCGTGAAAAGAAAACGACATGGCCCGTTGAACACAGCTCTATCATTTTTTAAGGAAAGAGGCATATTTTTAATACATGAAAGTCCCCCAAGTACATATGAACACAACATTTTGTTGATCCTTGGTCTGAATTTGAATCTTATTATACCCATTAAATTCATCCATAAATGAAAATATTTTGGTTCCCTCACACTCATCAATAATCTGGTTGATGAAAGGTGTGGAGAAGTTGTCGTTCAAAAAATCTTTATTTAGATTGTGGAAATATATACAAATGCATATGGTTCCCTACTTCTTATCCATCAGAACAAGATTTGACACCCTTTTATTAAGAGGAACCGGGTAAATGAAACCTTCCTTAAGAAAATTCTCTGCCTCAAACTTTATAGCTTCAACCTTCCTAGGATTTACAGGTCGTAACTTTTGTCGAGCAGGCTCAACATTCTCATGAATTTAAAATTCATGTTCAAAATATGGGAGTCAATGTCTGGCATTTCCTATTAGGATTAGCAAAAATCATCACAAAACTCTTTGAACAAAGTGGTATATGTATAGATCTCTTCAGAAGAACAATATGCACTGATAAAAACATTTTCTACGACGTAAGGGGTGTTAGAGATGTTAATCGAAATACTTTTTGATATATTATCCATGTTTCACTCAACATAGAAACCATTCTTTTCGAAGGGGTTCAGGAGGGTCAACACCTCAACTCAAACTTGATTAGAATTCTCCATATTCGAGTCGACTGATTTCTTGAAGGAAGTAATATGGATAATGCATATCCTCCCATGGTCATTTCAATGTTGTAATTTCCTCAATAATAAATTCATATGATGGAAATACAATGCTAAGTAAATCAAGTGAATTTGAAGAATTGTGGGCCCACATGGACTCTGGAAACCGATCATCTTATTTTGTCCATGAAGGATCCATATTAGAATCTACAGAAGCTTGTTGTATTCCCTGATAATCTATCTATGCTGCAAAAAATGGCATGACCATGTTGACATGCATAATACCTTCAACCGATTCGCATGGTGAGGGTAAAACCCATGTATATTCAAAATATTTACTTCTAAATGAACCTACCTGTGTAATAGGGACCAAGGGGATTGATTTTTGGTATCCAACCAAAGTAGCATGAATATATGAAACCGGTGTTGATAAATTAAAAGTTACCATGAGATAAGGACACATCCCAACCCCAATGCTCTTAGTTGTCTTCTGATAGTTTTCTATCAATGAGACCGTAGATCGTGGATTTTCTCTAGAATCAAAGAAGTAAAAACAAATTTGGTCTATTGTTACAATATTTCCTTCACGAAGGAAGCACAAGACTCAAAAAATCAATGAGATAATAATCGTCATTGCATAAGTCCAACTTCTACCTAGCAAAAGGTTTTAGTCGAGTGGAGCATTGACCATTTCCACCTCCACTGAAGTGGTCTTCCACCTGTTGACGGGCGAAATTGAACACTCGTCAACTGGAGGGGTGGATCCGGTCTGGGGTTGTCTAAATAACCCAAGCCGTTTGGGATGACCCACTCCAACGGGTTTAGTGGCTCCATTAGCCGATCTAAGTCCTAGGAAAATGAAAGAAAAACTAAGCTAAAGAAACTAATCTAAGTGAAAAAAGCAACTACAACAAACTATATACAAATAGAAAACTATATATACAGTTTACTAACTAATATCATAAAGAAATAATTCTACTTATTTAAATGTTCAGCTATCGATAGAATTAAATCTCAATTATATATATACAGTATTCACAAATTACAGATTTTAAATTGGAAACCTGCAAAAATCATTTGTGAACTGTCCAATGACAATGAAACTATTGTTTTTTATTTTTATAATTTTTATGAGAAAGGAACAAAATGAAAGCTATCTAAGGTAAGCAATTAAAATAATAATCCTAACTGTAAATCTGAACTATATATCTATCTAAACTACTGAGATTTCTCGAATTTATTAACTATTAAATTGCAAATAACAAACTAACCTGAAGTAACGCTTCCTATTTGTCTTGTGCACAGTACTTGATTCAGCTGTTTGATGGGAGTAAACCCGCACCAGGTTTTCCACAAGCTTCTTGTAAACAGGAAGCAGCAGTGCTCTTTGAATGACAGAACAAACAAGACATAAAACGACAACAATCTTAAAGTTTACAGATCATCACATTTAGATAAATCACAGTGCGAAGATTTGCATATAATTGTTCATTTAATTAAGAAGAAAAACCTTCTGTTAATTAAATTCAAACAGAGTAATTGCTGTGAGTAAAATGAGATACATCAAATATGGACATAATTTAAATCATAACGCATCAACCTGTAACAAATCCTGATAACTAAAGTAGTCGATGATTTGATCACAAATTTAAATGCACAAAACTTGAACGAAAGTATGATAAATTGAAAGCTAAAGCTGTTACAAAACATCCACTTCCATTCGAGTTTGTATAATCATAAGTCCATAATCTTTGTTCTCCCAACAGTGATGGGTTCTTTACAAAAAATAATGAGTATATAAAGGCCATAGGGTAAAACATCCCTGTGGGAATTATCAAAAACTGTTTGCAAAAAATATGGGAACAATCTCCCAAATCTCTATTTCTGCCTAAGACTAACAACTTAAAACAAAACTATATAACAAAAAGCATGTTCTAAACTGCCACAGCATGTCCAATTTCCCATTGAAATTCATGTGTACCTATAGGTGGACAAGAATAAACAATTTTAGACAATGTTCAGTTGTAAAATCAACAAAAAATCCTACTTTTATGACTAGCTACAGAATCTCACGATTCTGTAGCTGGTCATATTTAAAAACAAAATCATTTTAAATGAATCCAATTAATAACAAGAATGTATACAGTGAATCAAACAACTCTTAATTACTAATTCAAAACAAGCAAATCATTCTTGGTAAAACAACCCAAATCTTTTATGCCAATTCAAAATAAATGAAATCGTATTGAATTAATCGAATGGTAACATGAATGTATGCGATCTGTCAAACAACTTTTTTATTACCAATTCAAAACAGACAGAATCATTTTGACAATTCAAAACCAACAAAATCGTTTTTGAATCAATTTCAATCGAAACAAACTATAATCGATTTAGAAAACAAATATTTTGTACTCATTTAACACAAACACAATCGTTTATGTCAATTCAAAACTAACAAAATCGTTGTTGAATCAATACAAAACTAACATAATCGTTTTTTTTAATTCAAAACTAACAGAACTATATCAAACTAACTCAGATCCAATTCAATCGTTTATACTAATTCAAGAACAAAAAAATCATGCTAAAATTAAACAAAATCATACCATCCATTGTGAAATCAAATCGAATGATGGTTGTAGCTGCTTACACGTTTTTTCTTTTAAAAATCACATGTCCTGTAGATGTAAAAAATTGTTGGCAAACTGGTTGAATACCCTTTGAATTGATCAAGGGTTCACAGAAGGCTGAGGCACAAGGTTGGATGGGTGGAAGGGTTCTGAGGCCCAGGTCTGGAGAGCCAATAAACGTTCCAGCAAATGCACACAGACCCAAAACGCACCTTTCAGCCACGGAGAAGATCTGAAACTTGACTTCTAAAACAAGAGCTATAACTTTGTAATAACCCAATTTCTGAGGAAACCGCCCAACTTGAAGGTAAAGGGGCTAATTTTGGTTCTGGGTTTTCAAGGGTTTGATCGGATTCAAAACCGTTTGCACGGAATCACTCACGCAAAAACGTGTCTTTGGGAGGCAATACAGGGTTAAATTCGCACTACAAGAGCCATAGGAGAGAACACATAGTTGGCAAGGTAAACGGTGAGGACGTTAGATAGGCTAGGCACAGGACCAAATGCTCACAAGTTTTCCCCAACAAATAGAGGTAGCCCGAGATACAACGCAGACATTAATGCCTATACGTGCATGGGTGGTGGAGTGAAATAAAACCATGCAAAACACTCATATCGATATGTACAATCGACGGTAATTCAAATCATTCACATCACAATCCAAAGGTTTTGACCCAATATCAAATAACTAATCGAAAACCATAATGTTCATAACCAAGAATTGGTACGTATGTTATCTCAACAATAGTATGTGTATGTTTTTAAAACAAAACAACATTTCGAATATAGCACCAAATCTTTGATCATAAAGTTTATGCTTTGTATGAAACCATTGCACCAAGGATTTAATCAAAGACACCAAAGATCATTGCATGGCGAACCTATAAATTGAAACCAAATCAACCAAAAATGTAAAGTGAATAAAAGTTTGGTGTTTTGACACATGTGTGACCACTATTGAGTTAGAAGTGAAAAGACCACATGAATAAGAGTATTCATAACAATCCAAGGATGATTTTAATGTCGTTGATATGACATCCAATTCAAGGTTTTCACGGTTGCAGTCGTGAAAATGAAAACGAGAGGTAGGTGTGTGAATGCGCAAAATAATAGTGTCATTTTGTTTTAAAGATTTGCAACGAATATTGAGGGTTCAAAACACTTGTGTAGGAAGCTTATAAGGAAATGACAAAAAAGAAAAATGGCTGCCAACACCACCCTAACTAGATGGGGAAGGAGGAAATGAGACCATTTATCCTAAATGAACGTCCATAAACATTGTTAATATCATAGGAGAAGGTGCGAGTTTAGGAGATCCAATGGATTTTCAACAAGATAACAACATTTCGCATGTCAAAGCACTTTTGTTGACGGTAGTCCTCCCAATAGTGTGCTTTGTGTACACAATATTGATCTAGAAGTATATGTGATAATAAAAATGAAGCTTATCATTTGTAGCATCAAACTTGATAACAAGCTGACTCAAGGACTCCTTATCTTCTATAGCAGACAACAATGCATCTCATTATGCATAGAAATTGTGAAGCACCTATATGGTCTTCATCGCAGATGACATATGAGCTAAGTCCTTAGTGATGGAATAGTTAGGCGTGACTCAAGCATTTGGGTTGTGTGACACATGCTTGTACACACCTTTTGGTATGCATGGCATTGTTTCCCCCCTAATATTCTCTATGTGTAGAGAATTCTAGGTATCAACAGTTCCTGTCCCCTTAAATGTCTATTCAAGATTACTGTAATCTTGATCCCTAGTCGACAGGTCAACCTCCATTTTTTTCACCATGTTGTTGAATGACATGGTTCCATCTGAAAAGGGTGCATTTCGGGTGCCCCCGTGTGGATTTCCAACGAAAGATCTTGCCTACATTTTCTAACCTTGAGGGAACGGGTTTTTTAGCACAACAAGCTACTACTACGCTAATAGGCGTTGCACCTCTTCCATTTTCAGGAATTTATGGGTAAGGTGATATTCTCTACAAATATTTCAAGGAAAATTCACCTTTTTATTCTCCTTCTTGCCACCCCCAACATTTGCATCAAATTTAACATTTTTTATTGTTGTTTTAACCTCCCTTCTTATCCTTACCCTTCTTCCTCCATTCGGTTTGTTGGGTACAGTTGGGGGTCGTCGACTACACAACATGTACATCTAAGGACTGGACAATGGAAATGGTTGAATTTATAGTTTGATCATCTGAAGATGGATGAATCTTCATCTGTTTCATATGGATTGTAACCATATCTGTGACAGTGATTTTGATGGAATAAAAAATTCCATTGATATGCGGTCTGGACTTCACTTTTGAAGGATCAGTACCTGGTCGTGGTGCATCCAATATTATATCATAAAGGATCTGAGATTGAAGGTAGATGATATCTATCTACTGGGCCCTAAAAATCACCTCCTCCTTAGACGATATTTTACGTCACGTACTTGGAGATAGAAGGAAAAAAGGACTTTAGGAACCATTCCAATAGAAACGCAGGAGGGATATTAGCTTTGATCAACCTATCCCTCCTTCTCCGCTCTTGGATATGATCGGATATATGAATGGAATTATCCTACTTAATCATGGACAAAACATTGATTCCAACATTGTACTGGACAGGAAGTTGGAAGTGGTTAGGTAAAAAAAAATCTAGATCGTGGAAAGTATGAAATGTTGATCCCTCAATCTCAATGTACTATTTTACTGCGAATCCCATAAGAGTGTGATGGGAAAGGAGTAACCATATGGAGTCATCATTTACTGAATTAGATGAGTACCATAAGTGGAAATTCATCACGTGGTCACCCAAATCCTCACCTACTTTACCTTCAAACTTTGGGATGTCTGAGGGTATCTTAGTGGGGACCAGAGGCTAATTCATATCATGGGTGACCATATCACTCGTCATTTTTTATAGTTCTGGAAGGTTTACGATTTCTATAAAAGGTAGCCTCGAAAGAGGAACAAAATTGCATCCTACAGAGTTGGAGCTCTCTGTTTGACCAGTTGTCAAAAAAGGATAAAATAGATTATTTTTGACATTAGGTTGCGAGGAAGAGCTTGATGATGGGATATGTTTTTTTACTAAACCTTTAAGTCCCTCATTATAAGGAGGAAAACCTCCACCCTTCTGGTTTTCATAAGAGAAAGTAGGGTTGCATCTCATTAACAACCCTTGTGAAGGGAAAACCCCTTGCATTGGGTTGTATAGACTCAGGAAATGGTTTCCCCTTGATGGAATTCCAAATGAGGGGAAGAGATTTCTTCCTAACCCACCAAACAATGTTAAATGATTTGAGGAAGATGTCATTCTAGAGGATTGGAAACATCCACCCATAGTACATCCCCATGCCACAAAGGGATTGGGACCAAAAGAAGGGAAAGACCCACTCTCAAGCCAGGGAAATGATGAAGGAATGTCCCCTCTTCCCCAAGGAAAAACTTGGAAAGGAGTTGAATATATCCCAAAACCAATGTTAATACTTTGCAGAATCGACTGAGATCCAGTAAATATGTTTTGCATGTCGATCGAAGAAATTCCAAATGAGAAAGCATTACGCACAAAAGGTGAAGAAAAGGGCACAATCAAAGGATGAGTGGACCCAAATATCGGTGGAAAAGAGATACTAGCCGGCATGGCTACTGTGGATTAAACCACATTAGTCGTTTGGTTAGAAATGAAATGAGGTAGGATTCCTCCTCCAACTATTGCCAAAGTGGGGGTTGTAGGGGGGGCCCATCCCAAACACTTATGAAATGTCGTCCATAATGGCCCACCAAAGAGGGATATTATCAGTGTTGTCCATTCCAAGAGTCAGAAAGTGAAAAATAACTGGATCATCCAATCCAATAAATAGAGGTTTAAAGGGTCGAATGTAGCCTTCAACCTCAAGATCTAATATTGATGTAACATTTGACGCATAAGCGCTTATATCTATGGTCTTTATCTCAATAATTTAAACTAGATCAGTTGGTATGAAATTGTCAGTTTCGTCGAGTTGATACCTCCAAGGAGGTGGCAGATAATTCACTTCCACTTGATTAGGAGGAAGGCCTTGGAATCTTCGAGACCGATGAAACAGTTGATCATCCTCTTTAAATCATAGATTCAATGTGTCAATTAACACACTTACCTAGTTCATCTACGTACATAGAGCACACCACTATAAAATTATTATGGAAATAACAAATGCAAAAAACTTCACCAATACTCTAGCTCGAGTGGATTAGGTCTGGACACTATAGTAGTAATAAATTTAGGCAAGAAAATTCCAGACGATGACATAGGTTGATTAAGTATTGTGGACCGAAGAATGAAGGAGTGATACAGAGTTACCCCGACCTCCATTGATTATCCCTACCCATTGCAAGTACCCACCCATCACAGGGAACACTCCAGGGGTACTAAAAAGTGTGGTGCATCATTTTCTGTGGGTACTATGAAAAACCCCCCACAATCACCTCTGAGAAAAGTGGGAAAGTAAATTAAGGGTACCAACTTGTAGTCAGCATCCCGAGGAATAGTTGAAATTTAGGATTAAATGTATGGGTAGGGTAAGAAAGCATGAATCCTTGAAAGCGTCACCTCTCAGGGAATTTTTGGAATTAATGAAACCCCCAAAATATGATCTCTCTACTATGTTCAATCAATCTTAAGATATGCTATCTCCTTGGATCTTCCTCACGTGACCTCATGATTGGATACTGTGTGAGAGGAGTTTCCCGACCACACCTATATTGAAATTGGATTTTAATTCTCCCTATCTCAGACTGTTATATTTCTTTAATGGCCTTGGATAGTTAACTCTACAACCTAGTCAAAGGCCCTGGCTTATGTTAGTTTATTCACCCTAAAAACAATAACATCTAGTTTATTTTAGTTAGGTGTTCATTTTAAGGGGTAGTTTTTTTCTTAGAAAGATATCATATGCAAACGAGTGATGTTTTAAGAGAGACAACAAAAAAATAGTAAACTTATAAGAACATTGTTATGTAATAAACTTATTCTTAACTGAAAGTAGTGTAAAAATGCTTCCGAAAAGGAGAAAACTCTTTAATTTTTAATGATACGCAAGAACGAAAAATTTTCATTCATACTCTAAGAAATATTGATGAAAATTTATTTAATGAAAAGCAACTGAAAAGAACCACATTATCCTTTTCATCAAAACTATGACCAATTTTTTGAAAAATGGAAGCCTTTCAAGAATGGAGAATGTATTTTGAAACCGAAAAGAACTAAAACAGAAAGTACACTTCAAAGAGTTTTCTTTTTCAATGAAAAAGAGCACTAAATACTGAAAATAAATACAGAAATCACACTTTCTAAAATTATTCATTTTTCCTCTTTTAAAAGCAAAGGAGAAAAAGAAAACTTCAAGAAAATTTTCTTCTCGAAGAAAACAAGAAAGAAACAAAGAAAGAAGCATAAAGAAAATAATTAGACTTGTAAATAACTTATTTAAGACAACAAGAAAGACCATCCCAACCAAAAGAATCTAAGAAACTACTTTCAAACCACTTCTATGAGCTTGAAAACACCAAACGAAGAAATGAAATATTTTTGTTTTTGTTTACAAATAAGCTAAGTATTTATCCTATGAATTCAAATCGCAACACGGAGAGAGCCTAGGACCCCAAAAAATACTCCAAACACCTAGTCCAACACTTAGTAGACATAAAAAATTATAAAAAACTTATCCTGCAGAGATGTACATACATTTCACCAAGGAAGATCATGTATGTATGCAACTTTCCTAACTGGAGAATGTGTATGTATGTGACTATTATAAAATAACAACGTGTATATAACCCAACAAATTTCAAAAAGGAAATAAGAAGACAATCAATCAGGCTTAGATGAAAAAGGAAGGACTAAGAAAATTAAATTACACTAATATAAGTAGCATAAATAAGTCAGAGACAAAATAAAAGAAAAAAAAACAAGAAATCAAAGCAAACCCCTGAGACAAACCCACTAGGGTGAGTCCCCAGTATGGTCTCCAGTTCTATTTGTGGGGAAAGTCCCCTATAGTTGTGGGAAAATTGAAACAGATCGATAAGCATAAAAAGATAAGAAAATTCCAATAACATCAAGAAGCAAATATTCTAAAGCTAACTTAATCGAAACAAATAACTTTCATGAAAGAGGGAAAGGTTAACTCACTTGAGGTCCTACGTTCAGTGTAGATCCAAAATATGGAATCCTCTCACTCCTTCCCTATTGATTCTTCTGAAACCTGCAAAACTAATGCATATAAGTATACACTAAAAAATAGTTATAATAATAACTAACATGTTAGATCGATTAAATATGAGATAAATTCACTGTAATTAGTGTTCTAAACAACACATATTAAACAATTATAAATTAAGAATTAAGAACAAAAAATTTCAAAGGAATGAGCATCTTATTAAAATCAACAGTATGAAGGATAATTGGTTAGCTACTTTGTCGCGACACTGCTCTATCCAAAGGAACTTGGTTCCCTCTACCCAATATTCTCTAATAAGGTAGATCTCAACCTATGATACACCAACATATTCAAATAGAACCCAAGAGAGTTTTTTAGTCAGATAAGGTAGTGTTCACAGATGAATGGAAACAAGGGTTTCCAGGTTTAAGAACTAGCAAATCAAGGAAGATTCAGGGGCTTGTAGACATGGTGAGGATCAACCAACATTAGTTTTCTTATATATGCATTCATTCATTACCTTTATTGTTCGATTGATTCTCTATTTAAGCCATCTTTGGTTAGTTAAATATGGTTGAGTATCTGTAAAAGGCGTTAGGAAACTAACCAAACCCATAACTCAACTTGTAATTATGAAAAAATGTTGTTTTTTACCATTGAATGACATCTACGTGAATTTCCTTTGGGAAAACCATGTATACGTGTATTTTATAACTTCCAAGGCAAAAATCTTTTTTTAGAAGATATCAAGGATGTATGGGGAAAATGTGTCTACAAGTAGGATAGGGACCAGACCAATAAAATAATCAATACTTCAATGGTGAAAATTGATACTATAACACCATGAGGTTTGAATTCCTATGGAGATGGAGTCTTTTACACTCCTCATAACTTACTGAACCCCCACATCCTCATGATTAATGAAGTTGGATTTCCCCACTAACCACCACCTACATTGAACGATTGGTGGTTGGGGTTTTTAATAAGGAATATGCTGAAAACATGAAGATTAGGAAACATGGGAAACTTAGGATTATTTATTGTTCCCCTTTGACCCCTCTTTTGTCTTCCCCTCTATTGGAGTCATAGCCCCTCTTGTGATATCAATGACTAACCTTTGACTTTTGTATTAATTTTTGAAATAGTATACTTCTTGGTCTACAAAAATAATATTATCAAAACTACATGCCTAGACATTCACTAGTGAAGCCTTATCCTCGAGCTTAACACTAGGAGTAAATACAATATATTTATATCACTTATATATAAAATCATTTTATCGAAGCCTATGTGGCTTTATTCCTATTATTATAACCATTTATTTAAATTTGATCCAAAACATCCAAAAGGTCAGAACAATGATATTATACTAGAGAAGGAATAAGACATGTTTTTATTTTCTAATAATATCCCTCATGGATTTTATTTTTTCATTATTTCCTATTCCTCTCCAATTTCGAGAAGTCAACTTCATTTCTTGAATGAAGGATTTTTAGACCCACCACTAAAGGATAACACTAATGTGGGTTGGTGTTAGGGACCTAACCTCCCTAACCCCTCACGTAGGTAGAATAATATATTTTCTGTGTAATAAAGGGAAATATTAATAAGGCCTAGTAATAAAGAAGAATAAGTCAAATGTAAGAAGACCTAATAGAAGCTTTTGCTTCTATAATATCTTCCTCTAGATTGTTCTTATGGTAGATAGATTTAGTATAAATAGGAGTATAAATATGGTAGATAGATTGTTCTTATGGTAGATAGATTTAGTATAAATAGATTAAGTTTTTGTCTTGAGGATTATTGTAATAGAGCGTTTCTTTGTTGGAGATTTCCCCCTCGAAGAGGCAAGTGAACATTTTTCCTATCAATAAAGGTATTATTTTGGTCTTGTGATTTCATCTATTGTTTTGTGTCATTGTTATTCTCTACAATATTTCTATTTTCGGCTATTATAATAGATCTCATACCTTACAAGTGGTATCAAATCACTTTCCTTGGAAGAAAATTGTGGGTTATTTTTTTTTCAGGGTAGAGACATATTATGGTGTCTTAAAGATACATATATATGTCATTTAGCGCATAAATATAAAGTCGGGGAAGCATACATACATGAACTGCAAGTGGTACTTAAGTGCACATTGTTGGCCACCCTTGTAACCCCTTTTGGTACCCCTTCTAGTGGTAGTGCATCACACAACACCTTTATACAGATCGACCTAGATATGCTAAATCCATTTTTAGATAAACTAATCGACTGCCTTACTACTATTGTGCCACCAAGAAAAACACTCAGGAATATACTCTCTGGTAGTCGAGTAGTACGTCTAAGGGAACATTCTAGCCTCTTTATTTGGTGCCATGAGATATTGGGTTGAGTACTACTATTGGACCCCACACGTATATCAAAGAGCTATAGCACAGGGAAAACCAGAATACCCTAACCCTTGGGATGAAAACAAAAACATAATCGAAAAGATCTGTTGTCATGCAACTTTACCTCCTACATTTTGATTGCGAAATTACTACACCTTTTTTCCTGTTAAGAATTTGGGCCTTTCAACACTTCAATATTCTTCAGATCAAAGTATAACTATCCCATTGGATTCATCTGTTTGCCATGATCGTAGTAATACCTATCATTTTTGAGCAAATTTTTTTCCATGGACCCAACCTCCTTCTGGCCCCCTTATTTGGGACTTACCCCATTGGATTCCCCTCATCTCCCTTATTGTCATGATACCATTCACCCATAACCCATTTTCTGTGTGGTTCCACTCACCCCTTTATGTTTTCCCCCTACATCATGGCCCATAGTCGTAGCCAAGACCTTAAATCTTTCCTCAATACCTTGTCCTCTAATTTCACAGAGGCTGAGAAGGAAGTGCAGAAACTTAGTGAAAATATTACCAACATCAATAAAAAAATGCATTCCCCCATAGATACAAAAATGGAAACCCTAAAACAAGACCTCTCTACCCAGCTTCAAACCTTCGCTGGCCAGATCTGTGCCAAGTTGAATATTACCAGAGACATTACCTCCTCTAACCCACCTTTTCACCCTGAAGGTGAAACTTCCTCCAATTCCCAGACTTTTCAACCCCATGACTTTCAGTGTAACTTACACCTTCCGCAATTTGATGTGAACAAATTTCATGGCTCAGATCCCACTGGTTGGGTAACTCAAATCAAACATTATTTCTCTTTGTACGACATTACAGAAGAGTTGGCCAAGCTTTGGTACAATGCTCTCCATATAGATCAAGAACATTGAAAATGTTGGCAATGGAGAAAAAATGCCCACCAAGGGTATATTTCTTGGACACAATTTGTTGCAAAGATTTATGAATGATTTGACACTAACACCCACCATTTAGGCCATTTGACAAAGTTGAAACAATCTAATACATTAGAAAGCTTTATAGCTTCTTTTGAGCAATTGTATTTCTGCACGAAGGGCATGTTTGATGATTTTCTCAGAGAATTATTTATTAGATGCCTCAAGGATGATATTTGTTCCCACGTCCTCATGGATCGCCCCTGGAGTTGGGTGGAAGCTAGTAAAAGAGATAATGGATCACAACAGGTTGTCTCTTATCAAACCAGAAAATCCTCTTTTATTCCTCACTCTAAACTAGTCATTCCTTCTCCTCCTTCCACTCCACTAAAGATCCAAAAATTGACACAAGCATAAATGGTTGAAAACCAACTCAAGGGAATTTGTTATAAATTTGATGACAAATATTTTCCTTGGCACAAGTGTAAGGAATAAAAGTTTTTTATCGCCATCTCTGAGGATGTTTCTTAAAAAGAGGTCAAGGCTCTCCCTGTGGCCGAGTTCTCTAAATCCACTGACTTGGATCCACCCTCAGACCTCCTAGAAGTTGAACCAGTCATTTCCATGAATGCTCTCACTAGCTTCTCTTCTCCTCACACACTCAAGATAATTGGTTACATTAAGCATGAAAAGGTCATCATCCTCATTAACTGTGGAAACACCCATAATTTGATTTATCACTGCATTGCCCAAGAAAATAATTTCTATATTCGAGTAGTCAACAACTTTCAAATCATGATTGCCAATGGCGAGTCCATGAAATTTGGGGGGAGTTGTGAAAATGTGCATCTCAAAATTGGTCAGTACCACATGAAATATCATAAGTTTTCTATAGACATGGGTGGTTCTGACATTGTGTTGGGTGTCGAATGGTTAAGGACTCTGGCCCCCATTCTCATGGATTATAAGGAATTAGTCATGCAATTCTACAAGGAGGGCCAAAAATATAAGTTCCAATGAATCGTAGCAGGTTCCCTGAGATAATCAATTCCCATCGCATGGAAAAGATCTTCAAAAAAAGTCATTCTGACATTATTGCAAAACTCCATTCCATTCACACCAGTGAGACACCCTCTGTGCCTCCTGACCTCCAATCCATCCTCTCCAAACATCGATCTCTTTTTTCCACTCCCAAGGGACTTCCTCCTTCCCATGGTGTTCATAATCATTTCATTCCCCTCGTCCCCGAAATCCTTCCTCCCAATGTTCATCGCTATCGTCATCCCTTTTCCTAGAAAAATGAAATTGAGAAAATTGTTCAATAATTTCTCATTGCAGGCGTTATTCATCCTAGCACTATCCCCTATTCTTCTCATGTGGTCATGGTACTTAAGAAAGAAGGCTCTTGGTGCATGTGTGTTGACTTTTGCACCCTCAACAAATTCACCATCAAAGAAAAAATTCCCATTCTTGCCATTGATGATCTCTTGGATGAATTAGGTGGTGCCCAGTTGTTTACTAATCTTGAACTTCTTTCTAGCTACCACCAGATACATATAAAAGAGGAATACATTCCTAATATTTAATTTCGAATTCATGAGGGCCACTATGAGTTCTTGGTCAAGCCCTTTGGCTTGTGTAATTCTCCCTCCACTTTCCAAAGCCTCATGAATCATGTCTTATGTCCTTTTTTCCATCATTTTGTCTTAGTTTTCTTTGATGATATTATCATCTATAGTAAAACCTGGACAACCCATCTTTCTCATGTGGATCAAATTCTAAATCTACTCTCTCAGCACCAACTTTTCTTCAAACAATATGAATGTATTTTTGGAGCCTTGGAAGTCAAGTACATGGGTCATACTATTGGCAAGGTGAGTGTTAGGGTGGATCCTAAGAAGATTGGTGCTATGCAAGATTGACCTCACCCTAAGACTCTACAAATATTGCATGGTTTTCTGGGTTTAATAGGATATTATCACAAGTTTTTTAAGAATTATGGAAAGATTACGGCACCTTTCACTGCTCTCCTTAAAAATAATTCTTTCACTTGGACTGTAGCAGTTGATCATTCCTTTGAATCCTTGAAGGCGACTTTGTACACCACTCTTTTCCTGACCCTTCATGATTTCACAAAGACCTTTGTCTTGGAATGTTATGCTTACGGGAGATGAATTGGGAGTAGTCCTTATGCAATATGTTCGACCTTTGATCTTTACCAACAAAAATTGTCGGAGCGACATTTGGGCCAATCAATCTATGAAAAAGAAATGTTGGTTGTTTTGCATGCAATGGAGCTTTAACACCCTTATCTATTGGGGAAATACTTTCAAATTAAGACACACCATCAAAACCTAAAGTATTTTTTATAGCAACGTATTTCATCCCCGAAGCAACAAAAATGGGTGATTAAGTTATTTTCATATGATTATGAGATCATTTAAAAGAAAGAAAAACACAATGTGGTTGCTAATGCTCTTTCAATAAAATATGAAGATGAAGGGTCCATTTTTTACCTCTCCTTCATTGTACTAGATTGACTCCAAGTTGTTCACTAGGAATGGTTGCAAGATCCCAAAATTTTGTGTCTAATCCAACAATTAAAAGGCAATTATCCAGTTTCCCCGGGGTACTCTGACATAATGATGACCTTCTCTACAAAGTTTGTATGTATTTAAGTAAGTAGTCACAACTTAAATCCACAATGCTGTTTGAGATTCATTCTACACCCATGGCTAGGAACTTAGGGTTTACCAAAACCTATGACATGGTCAAATGTTCTTTTTTTCTTAGATGGTATTAAATAGTATGTTCACATTTTTTTGGTGGAATGTGATGTCTATCAATGCAAAAAGGGAGAAACAGTCAAATCCTCTATGACACTACAACTTCTTTCAATTCCACCTACTATTTAGAGGGAGATCTCTATGGATTTCATTGTTGGCTTGCCTAAATCAGGAAATAATTCAATCATCATGGTGGTAGTTGATCGTCTTTCCAAGTATGCTCATTTCTGTTTTCTCCAAAATCCATTTACCACCTTCATTGTGGCTCAAATTTTCATGGATCGTATGTTCAAGCTTCATGGCATGCCTCATTCTATTGTTTCTGACAGAGATCCCGCTTTCACCAACAAATTTTGGCAAGAAATGTTCAAGCTACACGACACCGAATTGCATCTCAGCACTTCCTATCATCCCTAGACTGATGGTTAAACTTAGGTTGTCAACAAGTGTTTGGAAAAATATTTGAGGTGTTTTTCATATGAAAGGAAAAATAAGTGGGCTCAATGGTTACCGCTAGTTGAATGGTGGTAGAACACTTTTTACCATAGAACTACTCACATGACTCCTTTTGAAGGAGTATATGGAAAAAATACACCTTCAGTTCTCTCATACATTCCCGGTGTCTCGAAGATCAAGGAGGTTGACCAAAATATTACAGTTCAAGAGGCTATTCTCCGTACCCTTAAAGAGAATTTGGTCATGGCTCAAAATCGCATGATGCAACAAGGAGATCAAGGTCACTCAAAACATCAATTTGTTGAAGGGGATTGATTTTTTCTTCGGCTTCAACCTTATAAGCTGACTTCACTCAAGGATTACCATTATCAGAAACTGGCACCAAAATTTTATGGTCCTTATACAGTTCTCAAGTGCATAGGACATGTGGCATATACGTTAGCTTTTCCGAGTAAATCTAAGCTCCACCATTTTTTTCATGTCTCTTGCTTAAAGAAGGTAATTGGAACTAAGTTTCAAACTCAAACCAATCTTCTTGAGTTGGATGAAGAAGGATCCATATGGTTGAAACCCCAAGCAGTCTTGGACCAATGTGAGTTTCATCTCCGTCAGTGTACCATCAATGAAGTGTTAGAATAGTGGAAAGATACAACTCCAACAGATGCTACCTGAGAGCCAACTACCATTCAACAACAATTTCCTCATCTCAATCCTTGAGGAAAAGGATGTTTTCTAAGGGGGAGGGCATGTTAGGGACCTAACCTCCCTAACCTCTCGTGTATGTAGAATAATATATTTTCCATGTAATAAAGGTCAATATTAATAAGGCCTAGTTATAAATAAGAATAAGTCAAATGTAAGAAGGCCTAATAGAAGCTTCTGATTCTAGAAGATATTCCTCTATATTTTTATTTTGGTAGATATATTTAGTATAAATATGAGTCAAGAGCATGAGAAGTTTTTGTATTGAGAATTATTTTAATAGAGCACTGCTCTGCTGGAGGTTTCCCCCTCAAAGAGGAGAGTGAGCATTATTTCCTATCAATAAAGGTATTATTTTGGTGTTGTGCTTTCATCTATTATGTTGTTCCATTGTTATTCTCTAAAATATTTCTATTTTCGACTATTATAATAGATTTGTTACCTTACAGTTGGGATCCAATACTTTTATGCCTAGTATCTACTTCTTCCCTATTAGTTTTCCTACTAGGATGTTTTTTGTTTTTTTTTCCTCCCCCTTGTCTTATTATTCTTGCAATTCTTCCTTCCTAGTTACCACGTTGCTTTGTAAAGGATAAGTATTATTAGAGGAGGATTCGTAGGGGGTTGAAGAGATCTGTTGTAGGCTAATGAGAAGATAAAAAAGATAAGTGACAATGACCTTGAAAAGTGGATTAGTGGGGTAGGAAGGACAAGGGGAGAAGAGGTGGAGGGGAAGGATGGGTTACATAAGGAGGGGTGGGTGACAGTGAAGTGAGTTTGAAGTGGGAAAGAGAAGGGGAAGGGTGGTTCTAAGAGGAGAGGAAGGGTATTTGACAAAGAGATGTGTACCAAATATGATGTGTAGGAACTAGTGGTTCCAGAGGGGCTAGAACAAAATGCCAATTTAACGAGGAAGGATCTTTCCTTTTGATATTGGAGGAGTGAAGGGTGTTGAATATTTATTATAGAAGGTACCTAACCTGTTTCCATCAATCTTGAGAATGAGAGAGGCTCTAGGGGTGTGGTAGTCTTGCAATATTTTGTAAATTGAAAATTCATGGAAAATCATGCATTTGAAAGGGAGATACTCAAAATCAATATACGAAGATGATTCCAATTATCCAAGGTGATGTGTATAACTTTAGGAATCCCTTTTCCTAAATCAATTTCAATGCAAATTTGTACACAAACATGCATTCTAGATTTTGGCTATGACTTGTCGATATATTTCCCAAGTGTGTTTCCAATAGCTTCAAGTGATTCATCATTCTAATAGTGAAGAGGAAGGTGAGGGAGCCACACCCCATTAGGAATAGAAAATTAAAAATCTACCTATGGGTCAAAATTTAGGGTCCATGTGTTGATACACTCACCTCATAGTCCCATAAATTAATGATCATTTCTAAATATGCGATCCCTATATTCTTTCAACTCAAATAGAAATGTATAAAAACCTCTATCACCAATGAAGTAGGAGATATTATCTTTAATCAATACTTCCTATTTCATATGCACTCACTAATCCATGACCCTAGGGGAATTCCAAAGAGTAGTAAATTGATTGATGAGAGCTCTATTCACTATCATTACTACCCTTTAAGGTAATAAGGGATCAAGCTTCACATAAATAATAGAATCAAACTTTTTATAAAATATAAAAGGATCCAATTTTGGCATACGGTTTTAAATAGATAATGCCAACCGCTTGAACGCTTGCACTTTATCCAATAAGGGGGGAGCTTTCCTAGAATCCCCCTCTTGGATCCATGGAAAGTATGGCCAAACAATCATAAGTTGGCGACAATAAGTAGGGTCTAAAGGGAGAGCACGAAGGAGTAAAACAAATAAAAGAAATACAATTTTAATCGAATTAATCATAATTTTCTTAGTACAATATTCTTATTAAATTATTATTATTATTATAACCTAAAAGTAAACCTCTATTCATTAATTTAGGTCACACTTAGATTGATATCAACAGATACATCCATTACATCAACATAATTCATTGCATTTCACTCTCATTCCTACTCTATACTTGTCCAAGTAAATATGTTGGCATGGGAGTGGGTAGTGATGTTGTCGGTCATGGTGTGATAGCCAATTGATATTAATTATAACAACTATGAACTTTTGTTCCATAAGTATCATGCTAGTTTCATATAACGTCATCTCTTATCGTCATCCATGGCCAGTGCACATCTACATATGCCGGTGTTATCCATGAGTATTTTTCAATTTTCATGTCGAATTATGCACACATTTTATTCTGTGAATTTTATGTAATTGTTTTTTTCTTATATAGTTGTAATGCATCTACATATTATATGTATTTCAACAAAAATGGATTGGAAGATGACGTCGAACGTAGGAGGAGGAACCCTTGAAAATAACAAAAAATGTCAAAATTTGATGAAGGTGAGAACTAGGTGATTTGTAATTAAATACTTAATGAATTTTATATAATATTGAAATATACGTATTTAGTTTATGAAGAGTTTCATTTATAATTCTAATCATTATTATAATATTTTTTTTTGTTGCAAAACAAGTTCTATGAAAATTTTTGGACAAATTCTAAACAATTAATGAAATAAAAGAGAATTTTTATAAGGGAGAATCATATTATTGAAACTAGATCTAATTTATAAAATCTTAGTTAAAGTATCTCTATATATCTTAGGGGTATGATTTATCTTCCATTTTCAATAAATTTTAGAGCGTACATTAGAATATAAATAAAAACAAATATACTACATCTTTAATAGTACATATTTGTTCTATGATGTGCATATTAATATTTAAGCATAGGACATGGAGATGATGAAAATAATTAATAATTTGATGTCGATTATAACTATAAATCTAAAAAATATTTTAATGCAATATTATAACCTTACACATGACACTTAATGTGACAATATTAATATATCAATGACACCTATATGATGCAATTATCACATCCATGACACAAATACAACACTAATGCATTACATATGTTTTTGTGCATTTCTATAGAAATGTAAAAAATGATGTAGCTTAAATTGATGCAATGAAAACATGATGCTATTTAAACACACGTGATGCAACATGGGTCACTAACGAGACACAAATTCATATTCTTTGACAATTGAAATGTAAAATATGACACAAAAGGAATTTTGGCAACACACATATGACGCAGAGAGGATTTTTTGCAATACACGTATGATGTAAAGGAACTTCTAGAGATGTGAAAATGATGTAAAATATGACATTGTTTTAACAAACAACAACACAACAACAAGGTGAAAAGTGCGATGTAAAACATGACACAACTACGATGAAATTTAATGTTGCATCAACCTTTGTGATGCAAAACAAATAAAAAATGAGATGACACTAATATGCTGCAAGTTTTGACGTCCCTAATGCATCACAATTTGCATTGTGAAATCCAAAAAGCAAACGCATTAACAAGAGACACTAATGTCAATGCGATGGACTTGTATTATAGTAGTATTTGATTATCTTCTTTTAGTTTGTACTAATTTGTACAAGCATCTTTAGTTTGTACTAATTTGTATAAGCATTTTGGAATTGACCTCCATCGAAAGTTCATTCCTTCATCATAAGTTTGAATGTAACCATTTTGTTCTTGAAAAAAATATAGAGCATCATATTTTTTTGTTCCGGGTAAAACATAAAGTCTTATTTGACACTCTTGTTTCAATAATTATCTTATATGAATGCAAATTTTGGGTTAAAACATTTATAGAGAAACATGGATGAAAATTGAGAAAACATGAAAGTGTTTATAATCTATAATCATAAAATTAAAATCAATACACCTTGTTCAATCCTCCTTTTAAAGGTAGTCTTTCACCCATTGAGAACCGGGCTATGATTAGGTATCTATTGTGCAAACATGACATAATTAACATTAAGGGAAAGAAGTTTCTTGGAACTGATTCAAATTCAAGTAAAAGTTACTGAGGACTTAAGAGGGTGACATAAAGAGGTCAATTCTTGGCTAAATTATTAGCAGAGAGAGGGGGAGACAACTTTACAAAATATTTGTACCAGTAAAAACAATGTCACAAATAAATTTAAATATTGTGGTGCAAAAGTGATGGAGAATAAGACTGTCAATGTAATGTAACAAGAACATTAATCCCAACTTATAATATAAAAATCAT
>JASDQU010100840.1:86990-100176 GCA_032191745.1 Picea mariana
AAAAAAAAGTGAAATATTGGTTCTTACATGATGATACTTAGAAAATTTAGTCCAATTTATCATGGCATAGTATGCAAAGTCATGGGATCTTCATATAATATATATTGCAATTTGATGTTTTCATGTTTAGTGTATAGTTAACTGCATTTATGTTGTTGTTGTTCTAGTTTAACTTGGTTCCCGGGAGGTAGAGTTCAATCCAACATAACAAAGTATTGTGTGGTAATTTTTCATTTTTGTGTATGTTTATTTGTTTTTTAGCTTTATCTTTTTCTATTTTTTTTTTGAGTTAATTTTGTTCTATTAATTTATGATTTATGCAAGTTTGTTTAATTTTGCAATTGTGTTTTAATTTTCAGTAATGACATTTTTAATTCATGAATTAGTTTTTATCAAAGCTTTTATGTGATTTATGGAAAAAAATAAGTGCTTAAATCATGTTAGGGGATTGGGGATTTTTTGGTGACAACAAGGTTTGTGATCATTTTTAAAAGTCATTGCACTAGCATTGGATTTACGAAGTCTATAGAAAAAATAGTCATTTGACTAACCCAAAAACACTTTGGGATGAACACCATTTTCTTTTAGTAATAATAATAATAATCTATTTTTAAGATCACGGCCATACCACACACCAAATTGGTGTATTGAGAACCCCTTCGCCTAACCATTTGATCCATAAGATCTATGGATTTAAACTTATAACCTCTTAAAACATAACTTTATCCAATTTCACAATCACTTCACTTACAAAAATCATAATGATCTTGATAATGTAACTTCTATCATATTTAAATATAGTATTATTTAAAAGAGAATAATATAACTCCTTTTATTTGTTCAATATAATTTTTAATTTAATCAACAACATCTACTTAAAAAATTGTTTATAATGCAAGTAGAAACAATTTACATATTAAGTTCTTATGATTAAGTAATTTTATATAGAGGAAAAAAATATTTATAATGCAACTGAAACATTGTACATATTATATTAAAATTTAATATATTAGTGAAATAAATAAAATAAAATAAAAACTGTTAATGTAAAACTAAGTTTCTTTGTTTGTTGGGTTATAATTTAATCATAATTTGAATTACTTGTGATAATGATTTAGATTTAAATTTAAACAGCCATCATGTTTGGCCGAGCAAAAGAGATGACATGCGCACTCGCTAAGCGTTAAGCTGGATGGCATACTTGTGTGTAATTATAATCAAATTTAAAAAATAAACGGATCTCGTTTCTCTCTCTTTCACATTCCATTTGTCACCGCTCGGAATGAATGGACAACTAACCGCTCTTTCCTCCCGTTGGAATTTCAAAAGTGAAAAATTCGTCAAGGTTTCGAAGACTGTAATACCCTGTTATATTCGTTTCAACAAAGAAATTTAACGGTCCAGTAAATTTTTTAACCGCATTTCCCGTCAAATTCCATCCCTCGCAGCGGCAAAGAATTAGAATATACGTATCTGAAAAGTCGTCTCTGTCGCTAAAACTATCGTACAATGCCACATGATCGCACCAGACACGAAAGAAAGACAAACTCATCATGCACTGCACTATTTGAAATCGAGAGGTAATCACTAACACCGTCACGACTCACAACACTACACGATCGCACCAGACACGACAGAAAAACTCATCATCCACTGTACTGTTTGAAACCGAGAGGTATTCGCTAGTACAGCCACGACTCACAACACCACATGATCGCACCAGAGAGAAGAGAAAAATCCATCATCCACTGTATTGCTTGAAACCGAGAGATAACCACTAGCACCGTCACAAGAAATGTTATGTAAAGAGGAGTATTAGTTGTACTGTTTAATAGGATATGACATTTTCTAGGTGGAATTTCCAAGATAAAGAAAATGCATCCTATATTAGGGTTTATGGAAATCTGTGTAGATGTTGAGATCCTGTTTGCCCTAAATTCTCCAGATCATTATATGCATTTTGCATGAGATGAAATGTGAAAGTCTGATGGCAAAGTACCCATATTCATCATTTTCGAATCTAATCTTTTTCTAAACATGGATGACATGCATCCTCATCTTCTTCAAAACTATTTTCCTGAATTGCATGTATATTATTTTTTAACTTGTTTAAATGGCTTTAAACAAATAAGGATTTTTTAAAGTGTAACTACCCCATCGATTATATGTGATGCAACGTGAAAGCAATTTTTTTTTTTAAGCAAGACGACAACAACGACAACAGTTAAAGAACACAACTTGACGATGAACACCACGCACGCAGACACTAGCACATCAGGCAATTGGATGAAACATACGACAATCCAAGACATATATAAAAGACTACCCGCTCAAGACAAGCAAGACAACATTTACAAGCTAAAGAACAACATCAATTACAATGAACAATGCCCACATCAGGAAGCACAGACTAACATAACTGGACCCTTAACCCAAGATAAATCCAATGCGCTAGGAGACTAAATTAACTGACAAGAAGACTATACCCATGCACCTAAGCAACAAGACAACAAGGCGCAAGGTGACCTCACTCAAATTGAAATGTCCAACCAACTGAAGGATTTATTGTTTCCTACAAGGCAACATGTGTGGTGAAACAACTATGACTAACCACCCTTTAAAGTTTGACTTAAGACACAAGGCACAAGTAACCAATTAACTATTAAAATATTAATCGTTTTAGCTAATAAAACTATTAAACCCTCAACTATTAATCTTGCGCAAGCCATTAACTATTACGCCAATAAACCATGAATCATTAATTGTTAATCATTATGTCTATGTGCAAATGAGTGAACTATTATCATTGCAATTAATCATGTAATCTATTACCAAAGCAATTAAGCCATTATTCTATTACCATCGCATCATTTAATCTATTGTGGCAGAAGTTAAAAGACGGATAAATGAACAATCATTCAGGAAAAACAATTAATCTATTGTTTGCATAAGTCATCAGACATATATATATATATATATATAACCATTGACATATAACAAAAAAAAAAATCTAATTGTAGTAAGGATCACGACCATCATTGGAACCATATCATTTTAAAACTAAGATGTCCTATATTCAATTAAATTACTACTAAAGATCTCGTTGACGATAAGTTTGATGAAGTATTCACTATCTATCATGAAGTGTTCGTTGTCTATCATAAGCACTCATTCTATGTGATGTAGTATTAGTTGTCTATCATACATTAGATAAAATACAATCCAATAATGTTGTCTAACCATGTTCTATCGAAGGATAAGACATCAAAAATAAAACCAAGAGCTATCTATTATTAATAAATCAACATTCACAAATCATTGTCCATTAATAATTACTGTCCACAATCAATCATTGTTTATTAAATGAATTATGTGGATGTTCTATTAAATATATGACATAATGTCTATCAAATATGTTAATGTTGTCTATTAAAAGTATGATATTGATGTCTTTTAATACATGATAGTGATGCCATACAACATATTTATAATTGTTTCAATATATACAGATCGTTGTCAATCCATATTTATTACTAAAAAGGAAAATCGTTGTAATACGTAGCATTCAACGCAGCAATTGCAAACACAACAATTACACATTCAAACACAACTATTGCACATCCATAAAGCAAAATTATTACACAGTCTCAAACGCAGCTAAAGTACAGTCACAAAATATGTATAAAATCACAGTCATAAAGATTTAATTCACAGTCACAAGATATGCATAAAATCGTTATAAAGATTCAATTCCCAGTCACAAAATATGCATAAAATCGGTGTCATAAAGATTGAATTCACAGTCACAAGATATGCATAAATTTGTTGTCATAAAGATTCAATTCACTGACATTAAAATCGCATACCTCACAACAGTTAAAAATGCATACCTCACAATAGTTAAAAGGCGATTCGCTGCCAATAAAAACACATACCTCACAATAGTTAAAAACGCATTCCTCACAACAGTTAAAAACGCATCCCTCACAACAGTTAAAAACACATCCCTAACAACAGTTAAAAAGCATACCTCACAACAGTTAAAAGACGATTCACTATCAGGTAAGATAGTTGTGTTAAAGGACACGGAAATCATAGGGTGAAAGATGGGTAATGAGCCACAAAAATCATGGTGTAACTGCTATGTAAAGGCTTGGTAAATCACCTAGAAATTAGCAGTGTGAAGGCTAAGTAAAGACTCCAAGAAACTTAGAGATAATCAATCACAAGAAAACGTAGAAGAAATCAACCACCAGAAAATGTAGATGTAATCAATCACAAGAAAATGCAGAGATTTGGCATTCAAGAATCAGAGGTTTATAAAAGTTTCAGCAATTAAAAATGTAGAGAAAATCAGAGTTTTAATCAAACACGATGCAAAGATACTCATTCACAAGGAAGGCACAAAGATTAGAGATTAACCATAAGAGAAAATTGCAGAGATATGTAAGGGATAGATAGTTGGGAGAAATTTATCCCTCGCTTATTATCCATGCATAAGAAAGCAGGGCATTTGATTCTATAGGTCTTTAAACACTGGAGTGATGACCATCGATTCGACTCCTAGCCGATTTCTCAATAACACACTAATAACTTAAGGATAAGGGATGAAAGATAAAAACACAAACTCTTTGTAATAATAAATAAAACCCACACAGAGAAGTCATTGCAATCAGAAGTTAGGTTCTCCATGGAAATCAATTCAGAATACAACAAGCAAGCAAATTACAAATACCGTAGGAAAGCAGGTGCAAGAAAGCTCATGGCAATGAAATCTTCAACCGAGCACAAAAAATAACATGTGTAAATTAAATTTCATTGCAAGTATCAACTTTAACAGACGTACCTTAGCCAAACGTTAATGCTCGGTAGTTGTTGTCCCACGCGTGCTCCATCTAGCTCCCGCTTGTCGACCGATGTGACCTCACCGGTACCTCCCAGCCAACATTAGGGGTACTCTTCTTCCTCCTGATCCCCCTGAGCCGCAAAGGGGCCATGCACACAATACCAGAAAATTAGTAGCACCCAAATCTCCTCACAAGGTCAAGCTACCACTCATAACCCGATCTGGGTATCCCAACTCCCACAGGAGAAGTTTAGTCAAGACAAAAATTCAACAGCGTAACGTTACAAAAAAAGATGAGATCCCTAATCCTTCTCCTCCATCCTTTTTATAGAGTTTTCAAGTAATGAGTTTCCCAAATTCTCATTAAATTCCTTTTTCATTTAATTAATTAGGAAAAACCTCCCCCGTACACATGTCGCACGATCCTCTAGTTGCACTAGAAAATTAATTTTATTAATTATTTAATTATTCCTATTTCCCTCACCCACCTAAAAGCATTCCTAAAAACGGTCCTCGGTGTCTCAATATTCCCTTACAAATATTAAAGGACTTACGCCTTACGTAATTCCTAGTTGCGTTCATAAATAACAAGTTCCCAAGGCAAGATTCCTTACTAAGTTAGACATTCATCTTTTTTTTTATGTTTCCTATTTTCTTTAGGTTTCCCCTTTTTATTTAAGTTTCATATTTCTTTAAGCTTCCCTCTTTTTCCTTTTTAACTAAAAATCAATTTACCAAGTGTAGATAAAACAACCATTTACCCTTTTTCTTATTTAATTAAAACTTTATTTAGCAAGTGTAGATGAAACAACCATTTACACTCTTTTGTTTTTAACTAAAATTACATTAGCAAAAATAGATAAAAACAACCATTTCCCTTTTTAAAATTTTAATCCCCATTATAATTTTGACTTTAATAAATAAATTTGAATTTCTTAGCCCCCTTCTTGTTACATGTTCATTTATTATTTTTTTGACCACATGTTCTAATTAGACCTAGGTTGTAATTTCACTAGGCTAGGCAACATTTTTATTAGGGAAAAATGTTTTTAAATCTTACTTGTCACATCATTCATTTTAAGGCCGTCTAGGTTTATTCACTTACTAGTTAAAATTGTGACATGCCCTTCAGGACGCACTAGGTGCTCCAAGGGTGCCACTCGCCTCCTTTTGTTTTTCTTGCACGACGTGCCCTTCAGGACACACTAAGTGCCCCAAGGGTGCCACTCGCCTCTTGACTGACTTGGTAGACATAAAACCCTTAGAGTCAATACTCCTCTAGGTGATCTTGTGGGAGACTAAGGGCCTCCAAGGAATAAGGCCCCTACCTTATTGCGCGCCCCTTAGAATTATCGTGAGCGACTGTCACAGTCTTCCCTCACGACATCGTGGGTCTTATCTAACTAGCTAATAGTTAACCTACAGTTCGAGCCACGATGGGAATGCTAGTAGGATGTGCCAGGGCTGCTGCCACACCTCTCCATCAAGTATCTGGTTGTCTTACATGACCCCTTTACTCCACATGTGAGTCTAGATGGCAAGCTATCGTCATCCTTCATCATCAACCTCATGTCAACAATAATAATCAATCATCATAACATCTAATCATATGTACATATGTCATATCAACAACAATCAAACCCCAATAGTCCACTCCCTGACTCGATCCAGATTCCAAGGGATTTCATCGATGCATCTGCATCCTCAATGTCTAAAGTCCTACACACTCAGGAGAACCCAGTAAATAGAACCTGTCTATGTAAATACAACCAAAATAACATATGATTATATCCATAATATCTCATAATCATAATCAAACGACCAATAGTATAATAATATGAATCACTTGCAAGCAAGTGTCCTCAAAGAATAAGTTTGCTCAGTGCGCGCAAGAGCGGGATGTTACATACACCCTATCTTGGTTTAAACTTCATCCCAAAGTTTCACAATATATAAGTGCCAAAATGAAGTGTATCATAGTATCATAACTCTATCTATCAAACAAAAATGGAAACTGTTGGTGCATATCATATGCATCCTCCTAGGTCATCGAGTGAGGAATATAGTTGTCCCACTGGACCTTAACCTGATCTATTGTTCGACGTCATAGCTGTCAAATGTGATGGTCCAGGATGCGGATTGGCTCAGCCATGAGTGCACCCTCATTAGATACCTACAAAGAATGCATGCCAATAACATGTGTAGGATCACTAATATAATGTCTCAAAAACTATACGTGAAAAACATCATGCATACGCCTTAAAGAATCAGGCAAGGATAGTCGATAGGCCACGGGCCGCTTCCTTTCCACAATCTCTAAAGGTCCCACAAACCTAGGAGAGAGTTTAGCGCCCTTTCCAAACTTGATCGAACTATTATGCAGTTTCACCCACAAGAAAACTCGATCGCCAACTCTGTAACTACGGTCGACACGATGTGCATCGACATAACTCTTCTGTCGATCCTGTGCTTCCTTGATCCTTTGTCTTATTGTTTTCATTTGATCTTGCATTTCTTGGATCGCTTCTGGTCCCACTAGGAACCTATCCTCTAGTCGATCCCAACTCAACGGTGTTCCACACGGTCGCCTGTAAAGAAACTCGAAAGGCGCCATCTTAATGGTGCTTTGATAACTGTTGTTATATGCGAATTCTACCAGTGGAAAGAATTCTTTCCAACTCTTATGTTGGTCCATCACATACATACACAACATGTCCTCCAAGATTTGGTTTGTTCTTTTGGTCTTCCCGTCTTTCTCCGGGTGATACACGGTACTAAAGTTAACTTGGGTTCCCAAGGCCTCTTGGAAACTAGTCCAAAATCATCCGGTAAATGCCAATCCTCGATCAGATATAATCCTCTTAGGCACGCCATGAAGCCTCACAATCTCACTAATGAAAACTCTAGCTATGTCAGGTGCCTGATACGTCGTATGTACAGGAATAAAATGAGCACTCTTTATCAGAGTGTCGAATACCACAAAAATCGAGTCGTGTCTCCTTGCCATCAGTGGCAATCCAACAATGAAATCCATCAAAATGACCTCCCATTTTGATTCCAGAATAGCGCATGGCTGTAGTAATCTTGCTAGATATCTATTTTCAGCCTTCACCTACTAACATTCTAGACATATTTCCATGTAGTTGACTATGTATGCCTTCATTCCTTTCCAGAAGAATAAGGGTTTAAGGTCTACCCTCATCTTTGTGACTCCAGGATGAGCCATGTACACTACTCTGTGAGCCTCATTTAGGATCAAACTCCTCAACTCGTCGTTCGGTGGTATGTAAATTCAATTTTTAAATCTCAATAATACATCTTTGTCCAATGTAAATCCTTCAAATCTTGGTACCATCATTTTGTTTTCTCCGATAAAATCCTTGACCTCTTTGTACCAGTCATCGTCGCGTTGTAAAGTTATAATATTTTCACGTAGATTCGTCTGAAGAGGCATCACTGAAAATATGCGTGATTTCCGACTCAATGCATCAACCACTATGTTCAATGTTCCCTTTATCTAAGTAATCTTGAAGTCGTACTCGCTAAGAAATTATGACCAATGTCATTGTTGTGCATTCAAGTCACTTTGTGTAAAGATGTGTTGTATTCCATAGTCCATTTTTAGTTCAAATTTTTTTCCATTAAGGTAGTGTCTCCAAACTCTCAAGGCATATACAATGGCTAACAACTCCAAATCGTGCGTCGCATAGTTCCCCTCATGCCTTCTCAACTTCCTCGAGATGTAAGCGATCACTCGACCGTCTTACATCAAGACTCCGCCTAAGCCTTCCTTGGATGTGTCAGTGCATCCCAGAAAGTCCGTGTGCATGTCAGGGACCTTTAGTATCAGTGTTGTTGTCAACAACTCGTTGAGCCTCGAAAATGCTTCCACACATTTCTCGGTCCAAACAAACTTATTGTTCTTCTTCTGTTATTCCGTGATCGGATCTGCTATCCTCGAAAAACCCTCGATGAACCATCGATAATATCTCGCTAAGCCCATGAAGCTACGCACTTCGAGGACATTCGTCAGTGTAGGACATTCCATAATAGCCTCGACCTTTTTTGGATCCATAGCGATACCTTCATTGGAGATGACATGCCCTAAGTAGTGAATCTTTGATTGATAAAATGAGCATTTAGACAATTTCCCATACAATTTGTTCTCTCGCAAACACTGTAGTACCAAGCGCAAGTGTTCGTCATGCTCCTCCATCATCCGAGAGTAAATCAAAATATCGTTAATGAATACTTGGACGAACTTGTCCAAGTAGTCATGGAACACCTTGTTCATCAAAATCATAAATGCCCTTGGGGCGTTCGTCAGTACAAATAGAAAAACAATAAACTCGTAATGCCCAAAACTCATCTTAAATGTAGTCTTAGGGATTTCATCCTCCTTGATCCACAACTGATGATACCCTGATCTTAAGTTGATCTTTGAAAACACCATCGCACCCTTCATCTGATCAAATGAATGATCAATCCTTGGCAACAAATATTGATTCTTGATCATTTCTTTGTTTAATTGACAATAGTCAATGCAGAGTCTCCACAACCCATCCTTCTTTCGTATGAAGATAACCGACGCACCCCATAGTGACACACTTGGATGTATAAGTCCCAGGTCCAACAACTCCTTCAGTTGCATTCTCAATTCATGTAACTCTAGGATCGACATCTGATAAGGCATTTTTTCTATCGATTTTGTCCTCAATTTTAGGTCTATGGTAAATTCCAATTCCCTCTCTAGCGGCATCCCAGGTAACTCCTTAGGGAAGATGTCTGGAAGCTCTCTCACCATCAGAAGGTGTTCTAGACCTTTCGTTACTCCCTTCTCTTTCAACGCAAGGATTGCATAAATATTACATCCCTTGCACATGCTCTTCCGTAGCTACAAGGAAGAGATGAAACTTAGGGAGAATCGTTTATTCTGACGTACAATCATGCATCTCTGTCCCTCATCATCGACCAAGCTCAACCGTTTCTTCTTACAGTTGAGTATCACCTCATGTGATTCCAACCAGTCCATATCGATCACGACGTCATAAGATCCTAACATTGTGACATACATGTTGGCCCTGGTGACAAAATCTACCAGGTTAAGACTACAACCTCTAACCTTCCCTCCAACCTTTTGTTTGGCTCGCGAAGTCATTTATACAAAGCTAAAATCATCATGTTCGACTTCCTTTAACTTAATTGTTTTTAACGTTGCACCATAAATGAAACTCTCTATAACACCTGGATCTATCAAAATACCAAGGGTCAGTGACGATACCTGATGTCTCGAGCATAGTCAACTGGTGCTCTGCCTGGTGGTTATTGTTGGCCCTTGACTAAATTTTGGAGAAACCTGGTCACGTTTGACCATTTTTGGGACTTCGACAAGCTGGTCAAAGGTGGAGCACAAGGTGAAGCAGAGATCATGGGATCTCGGTCCCTTTTTAGGGAATTTTTGGGCTTAGGGTTTATGTAACAGGTATGAGATGTTGCCCCATGGGATTTTCCCATGCTTAGGCCCCTTTTGTAAAGTATAAATAGAAAGTTAGGTGATGTAAGTAAGGGTGGTTATGTGGTAGTGTGATATTTTTCTAAGTGCAAGTGATGTAAGTAGTTGGATCTATGTGATCGAGCTAGCTCTATGCATGTTGTGTGTTGAGAACTTGTAGAGATGAGTGCTAGAGATTGTAAGAAAACTGTGTGCAAACTGTAGGAAGGATTTGTGATGTAACCTAGCTTGGGGAAGGAGGATCTAGCGAGGTGCATGAAAATATCCTTTCTTATGCAGAGTGGGTTCTTATGGATCTGTACTTGTAGAAGACTGACAGAAGACAATAAAGAGGAAGAGGAGTTGGTGGACGTAGCCCAACACTGGGGTGAACCACATATATCCCGTGTTGTGATTGCTTTGTGCATTATTGTTGTTATGTTATTGATGTGATTTATGCTTAGTGCAGTGATACATGTTAGATTCATTTGATATAATAGTATCTTAGTGCTTATTAATGTGAATGAATGCTAGATCTGATCTATTTATATATGCTAAGTGCTTGGATGTATTAGATCTTGTGAATACTACATTGTTTTGGAATTAGGGTTTCGACCTGCGATGTGAATAAGGGTTAAATACTGATGAATGTTAACTGCTAAGTGATATGTTAGGAATTGTGATAACAGATCTATGTCCTAGCTAGGTTGTAGACAATTAAGTCTTGCAACCACCCTTGCCTCTACATCTGGTAAGACTTCATCGTCTTTGCAGGTGTTTTCGAAAGGGCCGATAATTAGGGTTTTGTTGGTTTGTTGAACCCTGGGTCTGCCCTTGTGTCCTAACAAATGGTTCTGTTGTCAGGACCTGAAACTGTGATTGTTGAGAACTGAAGAAAAGATAAATATTTGTGCATAGATCTGTTACTCTAGTGTGCAATATTTTACTCGACTTGTGAAGCTCTGTGCTGAGAAAGGAATCAGATCTGAAGAAAAGAGGTAAGATCTTAAAGATTTGTGCTCTGAGAAAGGTAAGATAAGTTAATTTTTTTTTTTTTTTGAAATAATGGATCTAGGTATGTCTGATAGATTTTTTTGTAGTCTGAAAACTAGGGCAAAACTAGAAGTAAGAAGAATGGATATGAGTAGATTTGATAGAAATAAGAAAAGATATGTTATTCCTATGAATAGAAATAATGTTTGGACTAACAAATGGATGCAGGATCCTAGAAATATTTTTTTGTAGGTTAGTTACTCTAATCCCAATGCGTAGTACATGAAAGGTTGGGGATCATTTAAAATAAAGAGAGGACTAAATCTTTGTTACAGTTGCAGAAGACCGGGACATTTTGCTAAGGAATGCCCTAGTAGAGGTCCTAGTAGTCTTTGCTATAAATCTATGGACCATGAAGTTTTGGATTTCCCTAGAATGATTTCTAAAGTTGAAAAGATGAATATGAGACAAGAAAACCATGAGACAGGCCAAGAAACTAAGGATATGATAGAACCCCATAAATAATCAGAGACTGTATTATTACAGATGAAAGAAACCCTGAATGATCATAGAGACATCAACTTATTAGAGGTGTTAAAATAAAAAGAGTGTATAGAAACAAGAATAGGAGACATCGACATAGACTATGTTATGGATGAGGAAACACAGGTGAATATCATGACAGAAAGAACCTGAGAAATTTTGGGAAAGCCTACTATGGTTCCATCATTGGGAGGAATAGGCTTGTTTAAAGGAAAATTGATAACCCTATGTGGAAGACTTACCCAGATACCTATGAGTGCTCATGGAACTTCAACAGAGGAAGAATTTGAGGTCTTTAAATTTGTTGAGAACAACGCCCCATTTGCTATCTTGCTAGGAACAACCTGGATTGAGAAAGATCGAAGACGAAGGAAACAAGAAGAGGAATATCTAGAACAGAAAAAGAAAGAATTAAGAAATTTCATGGCTAGGTGAATAACACACTTACTGGAATAACAAGAGGACCATTTGAAGCTACTGAGGACCAAAGATCTAGATGTCGAAGTTGAAAGAACATAGGAAGACTTGAAACACCTGTTTGTACAAGAGAGTAGGGCACCTACTCCAGAAAGAAAATAAGTATTACCCTTCAACGACCCGCAACAGTGTGAAGTTACTATGCTAAGAGTAGATAAGAATAATAATGGAAAGAGGAACCCAGTGACTCAAATCATAGGGAAGAAAGCTAGAATTCTCAGTAAGAAGAAAGCAAAGTTAGAAAAATTACAGGAAGTTCCAGAGAGGATTTCGCAGAAGGAAGGTTTACAGAACTTGAACTTCGTCGGGATAGAGAAACAATGAATATTGGCACTTCTCCACGATGAAGAAATATGACCGTTGGAGGCATACCGACCATTATACCAACACTCCAAAACCGCTCAAACCGCAGTCACGGCCAGAAATATCACCATTAGACGGTTGGGACCATGCCATAACAGATGGAATTGCATTGATTGAGGTGTTCCTACCCATTGGAGGAATCCATTACGATGTTATTTATTTATCTTGTCAAGTGTTGCACTAAGAACACTTTTGCAAACAATGATTATTCGGGCCCACAAAGAACTAGTTGTTTTCGTGTTGTGCCTATTGAGACCTCGCTGCCTGTTTTGTTACATTGAGTATTTTATCACCAACCTGATCTCAAGCGTGCATGTCGGGTGACTGCAACATAGTAGAGAAATTTGTCGAAGAGATCCTCATAGACCTGATGGCTGAGAAGGCCATGTCTACGGGATTCCAAGCCTCGTCGATGAGAGGAGTACAAGCATAACCATCGTCTGCTCATGGATCTGGACCATCCCAAGCCGCGA
>JASDQU010100840.1:162312-176257 GCA_032191745.1 Picea mariana
TTGTTATGTTATTGATGTGATCTATGGTTAGTGCAGTGATACATGTTAGATGCATCTGATATAATAGTATCTTAGTGCTTATTATTGTTAATGAATGCAAGATATGATCTATTTCTATATGCTAAGTTCTTGGATGTATTAGATCTTGTGAATACTGCGTTGTTCTGTAATTAGGGTTTCGACCTGCGATGTGAATAAGGGTTAAATATTGATTAATTTTAACTGCTAAGTGATATGTCAGGAATTGTGATAACATATCTGTGTCCCAGCTAGGTTGTAGACACTTGAATCCTACAACCATCCCTAACTCTACCTCGGGTGAGACTTCATTTGCTTCACACATGTTGCCGAAAGGGCCGTTAGTTAGGGTTTTGTTGGTGCGATGTTGAAGCATTGAAACCTGGGTCTACCCTTGTGTCCCAAAAATTATTCATCGCTGCATGAATCCAATGGGCCTTGCCCAAATCTCCCATGGTAGTGGGTCCGACTGATCCAGATTCCCTAGTCCTCTCCACTGGGCAGTCATGTTGGTAATGTGGTTCCCCACATGTACAACACCCTTTCTTCGGTCCAGTACTACTGGTACCCAAAGTATAAGCTGACGACCCACCGACCTGGAATCATGGTATGTTCTGCTAAACATGCCTAAACTGTTGTTGTTGTGGTCGATGTTGCTGCTGATGCTGTGGTCCTCGATATAGAGACCATTGCTGAGGCATTGGTCACCGAGGTGTAGTGAAAGTGGATCCTCTCTAGAAGACACAATATCCTAGTGAATTCCTAGTTGGTGTCTGATGCTATTGCGCACCAGATGACACTTTCCTTGTTGGTATCACTGGAGTCCGGATCTGATCCCTACTGATAAGATCCTCCTTTTCTATGAGGGCCTTCTGGATGACATCATACAAGGTTTGAGGCATCAGAATCCTAACCTTTTCATGAATACTGACATTAAGGCCAAACAAGAGACTGTTGATCTTAAGTTTCTCAGTATTCAAGTGCAGAGCATACTAAAGAAACTCCATAAAATGGGTCTCATACTTGGGCACCATACAACCACACTGTCGTAAGGCGTTGAACTCATTAAGATGAAGCTCAAAAAATTCCTTTGATAGATACCTCTCTTGTAACCGTTCCTCGAACAGTTTCCATGACATGTCTTCGATGGCCATGTTCAATTGCGGCAGGAGCGTCTTCCACCATAGAAGAGATATCCCCTTCATTTCAAACACCACCATGCATACCTTCATGTTGGAGGTATAGTCGCGAAGTGAAAATCACATCGCCATATTATCCAACCATGCCTCGATGGCTGCGCCATCCAGGGAACCAAAGAATTCAGGATATTTGACCTTCTCGAGTTCACGGTGAATGCTACCAATATCAACTGGAGCATGCGGTGGACCCTCAGGGGGTTCTAGTGCCCTGGCCTCATCTCTGTCCAAACGACTGATCGGTGCCTTAGAAATCCATTGAAAGGACCTCATCAGCCCAACCACATCACCCATCACTATCTGTTCCTTCCCAATATCCTGTTTGTCTCCCTCAGGGTTATACCCCTCAGGCATGGATGCTACTAGAGGCATTGCACCTCCTACCCTAGCACCTCGTTGTCTACCTCCATGATGTCCTCTAACCATGATTACCTGCACGAATACAATTCAAATTAATTATCAACCTTATAATCAAAAATCAAATCAACGAAATCCATAGCATTCTAAAGTCTAGGGTCGAACCCGCTCTGATACCATATGTAACGACTCCATCGTTACAAATACATGCAATGCAATGCAAAAGTTTTTTATTTTATTTTATTTTAAGCATGATGGAAACAATGACAACAATTAAACAACACAACTTGACGACGAACACCACACACACATATCAGGAAATATAAAACAACGAATCATACACTAGCACATCAGGCAACTGGACAAAACATGTGACAATCCAAGATAGTAGATATAAGCGACTACCCGCCCGACACAAAGAAGACAATGCCTACAAGATAAAGGAAAACATCAACCAACCTAACACAACAACTTTGACGACCAGTAACTGGAAACCTCTATGGCACACAAAACCGAAATGTGTTAAGGCATTACAAACCAAGTGCCAACATCAATTACAATGAACAACACCCACATCGGGAAACACCGAATTCAGACAGGTTATCATTCACCTCTATCTGTCAGGGAGCGTGATGATCCCCTAATCAGGAATCATGTCATCACTAGGTGATAGGCGTGACAGTAACCATGGTGCAACATAACATAAATGGACCCTTAACCAAAGCTAAATCCAATGCGCTAGGAGATCGAATTAACTGACAAGAAGACTATACCCATGCATGCAAGCAACAAGACAAAAAGACACAAGGTGACCTCACTCAAATTGAAATGCGCAAGCAACCTGTTGTTCCAGAGTCTGTACTCAAGGCTTAGAAGTACAGTGTCTAAGCATCCGAAAGTAGGTAAAGGGTAGAGAAGAGAGAAATGTCAACCTTCGGCAAGGGAAACTAGGGAAGATTTATGCGTTGGCGTTGTCTAGCTTCCAACTGTTCCTGGATGTTTATGTCCTGTTCAATCGTTGCCCATGAACATTCGAGTTCAACCTGGGTAGTGGCGGTTTTAAGAATGGTATCGAAAAGGTCTAAGGCAATGTGCGTTTGATTTGATACTTCGGGTTCGATATTGGGCTGTGTTGGTACAGGGACAGTCATGGAGGAACAATAAAAATAAGAAAACTTCAGAGGGAAATTAAGTGTTGTCTCAATTCGGTCGTATAAAAGAGTGTGTACGGTTTCAGGAATAAAACGGGATGCAAATCAAAGGATCTTTCCCGTAACTGAGTTATTTCTTAATAAAATTGTATGAAGTGGGGGAAAACATTTCGCTGTCTATCAAGTAAGGCTCCTATCAAGGGAGAATCTCACGTATAAAGAGAGGAAGAAAAATGTAAGGAAATAACCCGATGAAGCATAAAATATATATAGAATTTTGAAAGTGTTGACTGGTCTTACACCTGCTGATAGCTGGTACAGAGGAAAAGCAGTAAACAATTATAGAAAACCAAAATTAATTTGCTATAGCAGAGGTTGTACTAAATTATAGCGAAGCATTCATCAAATAAGAATATGAAATGAAACGAAATATGAGATACAAGAAAACAAACTCATAACACAGCCGTGATGGAATTGAGAATCTTCAGATTTGCTTTGTATTAACTCTCAAAGTGTAAAGACTCTGTTACAATTGACACAAAAAGGTCCAGCCCTTTTTCTTTCTTTCTATGGTATATTTATACAGTTTTACAATAAGATGGAATCTCAATCGTTACAAAAATTTCGTTTATGATAGGGAGGAGAGAAATCGCTCCATTTCTTCTTCTCCGTCTTCACTTGGTGCCAGAAGTTTGTCCTCGCGCGTGCTCGGTACAGGTGACACATCTTTCGACCAACCGAGATATCAGCCTTGATAGTTCTGCTTGATAGTTGGCCTCAAAAGAGTAACAATCTCGGGCTATTTGTGGCAACCTGTCTTCCATCTGTCTGTATATGATGTCGATAGCCAATAATTGCGCGCTTGGTTTGATCATACATTTGTCTATTTGGACTATGTCCACCATAGTCACTTGGGAGATCTCGGCCGAATCTCTTTCCTCTTTTTCCTTTAAATCAAGCGAGATTTTTTCCATATTCATTTGAATCAATGCCTCGGCATTACCTCCGCTATCAATGCCTAGCAAATTGTCATTTATAGAACTAAAGGCCTCTTCTAAGGAATTCGTTACCCTTTTGGCTTGCAGCTTTCCTTCCACGATGTTGTGCTCCCATTATTTAATAGAATTTTTCCTCTGGTCTGCTTCGAAATGGTGAATCTGGGACTCCTTCCCAAATCCCTGTTGTTTGTGGCTATCACAGCCTCTTGGAAGGCAACCCATGCTGCTCTAGCTTCCCTTTCTCTAGCAGTTAAATTCTCCAAAACTTGATTACCCAGCAAGCAGTTGTCCTGAATCACCTCTACCTTGCCGAGTAAATTTTGTTGGGCCGCAAAGACTCTGCTTAGAATCTCCATCGCCTGGGACTGAAACATCCCAATATTTATTACTTTGCTTTCGGCAATTTCCACCGTAGCCTGCAGTTGTTCGATCAAATCTTTTTGCTGGCTCACTTGTATCTAACCATCCTGAACCACCAGCTGTGCTTGTTTGAGCTTAGTCTTGAGCAACTCTATCTCATTTTTATCGGCCAACCTTGCTTGCTCTATACCTACACTCGCCTGGTCTTTGGCAGTCTTCGTTGCTGTGGCTAGTCTGGATTCAAGGGTCCTGATGAGGCGATTTTGTCATTTAAGTTGGTTTTTCAAAACCTCGACTGAAAATTGGTTCGCTGTGGCATATGCACCTAATGTCCCAGCTATTTCTGTTGTGAACTGTTCATTTTTCTTGTCCTTCCCATCAGTCATAACTTTGTATTTCTTGACTGTCGATTCCCCTTCCTGGTAGAACTCTTTCTTTACTACTACCTTTCTTTTCTTATCGAAGAAGAACTCATTTGAAGGGAGCTCTTCCACCCTTATAGGCCTCAAGTCTTCATTGAAGATCCACCCTGCGTCAATATTTCCCTGAGTCGATTGCAAGGGAGTAACCGATGTGATAGGATCTTCGATTTGTTTCGCTGATGGTTCTGGAGTAGTAACTGGACTCTGCTTCTTCGGTGGTTCGGGAGTCTTTATCTATGATTTCAGACTCTTAGTTTGGTCTTCCCCGTCCTGGTGTTTTTCTTGACTGGGAGTTGCATCCTTGGAGCCTTCGGCATCATTTTGTTTTGCCTCCGCTGTACTCGGATTCTCACCTCGTAATACTGCAGGAAGACAACTGCGTCGATGTTCTTGGAATTTTAGGACATCGGCCCTCTCTTCATGTGCCAATGCTTGGATCCGAGCTAAAATCTTGACATAAGATCTTGCATCTCGGAAAATTTCATCTGAGGGCAAATTTTCGTGCTCAAATCTCTTGAGCCCACAACTGGCCAAATGATTACTCACGACCCTTTGCGGATCGTGCTTCTTGTATTCAATGAGGACCAAATTTAGGTCTTCTAGGGCTGCTGCCTCAGCTTTGGCATGCCCAAAATCTAATAAAGAATATGAATTTAAATGAACAGGAAAAGGTGGCCATACCTTCTTTGATTATCCCTTAAGCTCCTTGCTTATACCACCGATTACTGTTTGTCTAGAAACCTCACGACAAGCCAGCTTGTAGGGAATGAACAATGGCAATGCATGCAGGGGAAAAGAAGCCCCGAAAACTTTAAGATATGAAAATTTGGCTTCTACATACCAGTCAGCTATGGTGCTTAGATTTGTCACTATACTGTCCGAGATCCTGGGTGGTGGGTGACCGAAAATAGTGACATGCAGAAGCACCATCACCCAGTTGAAGATTTCATATATGAAATTTGTTGCTTTGTTTTCCCATAATTTCGCATGATAGACGTGGATAGGCTCGTATTCTGCTGGAGTCCAACTCCATCTCATTAATGGAAAAGGTGTTAGAAATCAAACAACGTCAATAATGTATGCAAACATAAAAAATGAAGCAATTTTTCCACTTTCTTTCTGCGCCCGATACTTTGTGACCCAATTGTTCAAGCTATCGGACAACATTTTCGCCCAATTGAAGGAACAACCTTCGGTGACTCAAAATATTAGAGGCACCCATGGAAGAAATAAATGTGAGGTGTCCTCTCTCCCATATAATTTGCATGTCGTCATAGATACATACTTGTACTACGGTTCTAAGGAAGCTATTGAATATATACCGTGGCTATCTGCCCTGAACTTCACAGGGTACGAAACCCAATATTTTATTAAGATAGAAATGGTTTTATCATATGGTACACATTCCTTCTGTTTGAACTCGTCCAAGAATTCAGCGCCATATGTAAAGTCAGACACTCTGGGCAACTTATACATGGCTTGCAAATGTTCAGGCCTGAAAGTCCTGATGGTGACCTTCTACTCATTCATGATAGTTCTGGTTGGTATGTCCACATGGCCTAATGCCCATCATACCATATTGTAATATGGTAGTAGTCATGTCCTAGCTGCTACTTTATGCATTCCCGATTGAATGACGATCTTATACTTGGTGGTTATGTCGTCTTTTTCATTGTCGCTGGAATCATCGAAATAATCCACTAATTCAGCCTGCAGAACATCAGAAACGAATGACCAATTCGGGATTCGATACTTCGAGGTGAAGTATCAGCGACATTGTCTGAACCTTGTCCCGAAACCTCAAGACTGGCCTTGGATGCTTTTGGCGGGGCCATGCTTGGAGATCCTGCTTTAGCTCTTCTGCGATAAAAATACGTATACATATAGAAGTTAGCTTGCTGAGAAAGTGTTCTCTGCGTAATATAAAAATGCATTTGTTATAATTAACCACAGCTCCATATATATTCGAAAACTCGGTACTTTTTAGAATAGATCTGTCAAATCATGTTTAGGAATAAATTTAGCAATAAAAACACAATCTTTATTCGTCGATTTTCCTTATTTCATAATTAATGCCATAAATTTTGGCAGTTTGAAATGTCAGTTGGCGTATGGAATAAATAAGACTACCTCATAAATCATGCAAGCATCAAAGCATGGGAGATATTGATTTAGCTTAATTAATCCGGTTTTACCGACGTTAATTAATCTTTCGGTACTCGTTGTATCGGAAATTTTTCTTCAACTCTTTGGACCTCTAACCCCCGAATTTGCGATGATCGATTTTGGTTAATAAAACCACAATTGTGATTAGGCGCTTAATTGATTACGTAATTATTTATATTTTCCACATCGCGACTCGGAGCTTCGAAGATAAGTTTCCGGGAAGTTTGCATGCCGAGCTGCGAAACCGCGAGATCGCGATAACACGACTTAATTAAAAGGGAATATAAACTCGGATTAAGTGATTAATTAATTATGTTCATATCCTTATCGTTATTTCGCGAGTCGGGGCTTAGACAATGTAACTTTTTTAAAAAGAAAACGCTGAGTGGCGAATTGCCGACAGAACTTTACCATGGTTTAGATTTTACTTGTAACCTTGACACGGGTTACTAAAATAAGGAGCTCGTGGTTTTGGCTATCGGGGTTACGACAATAAACTTTTGTATTTAGTACACGCCGAGACGTGAGAAATCGATGACGTTTAATCATGATTTAGAGAAAACTTTACCCCCGTTACTGCCCTGGGTGAAAATTTAAAGCGACTTCGCCATCTCGTCACTCGGGACTTTAGAACTATGTGATCTATATCATCAATCGTACGAAATCCCGAGGTAGAACTAAAGGGGGAACTTTTTTTTTCTGAAAGGTAGAACTCGCCTCGAGAGTACAATAATCATCGCTTCTTGCATGATAAGACTTCAGAGATTTTGAAACCACGGACAGAAAATACGAAAACCATCTTTCGATTTCGAACATTAAGACATGAAATTTGAGACGGGCTAGAAAAAACAAAGGCGGCTCCAACACAACCGAAGGATTTCTTGTTTCCTACAAGGCAACGTGTGTGGTGAAAAAACTATGACCAACCACCCTTTACAATTCGAATTTAGGTGCAAAGCGCAAGTAACCAATTAACTGTTAAACTATTAATCGTTTTATCTAATAAAACTATTAAACCCTCAACCATTAATCTTGTGCAAGCCGTTAACTATTACGCCAATAAACCATAAATCATTAATTGTTAATCATTATGTCTATGTGCAAATGAGTGAACTATTATCATTGCAATTAATCATGTAATCTATTACCAAAGCAATTAAGCCATTATTCTATTACCATCACAACATTTAATCTATTGTGGCACAAGTTAAAAGATGGATATGTAAGATAGATAAATGAACAATCGTTAAGGAAAAACAATTAATCTATTATTTTCATATGTCATGAGACACACACACACACACACACACACACACATATATATATAACCATTGACATATAAAAACATTAAATCTAATTGTAGTAAGGATCACGACCATCATTGGAACCATATTATTTTAAAACTGAGATGTCCTATATTCAATCTAATTACTACTAAAGAGATTGATGACGATCAGTTTGATGAAGTATTCACTATCTATCATGAAGTATCTGTTGTCTATCATAAGCAATCGGTCTAAGTGATGTAGTATTAGTTGTCTATCATACATTAGATAAAATTCTGTCCAATAATGTTGTCTAACAATGGGCTATCAAAGGATAAGACATCAACAATAAAACCAAGGGATATCTATTATTAATAAATCAACATTCACAGATCATTCTCCATTAATAATTATTGTCCACCATCAATCGTTGTCTATTAAATGCATTATGTAGTTGTTCTACTAAATATATGACATGATGTCTATCAAATATGTTAATGTTGTCTATTAAAAGTATGATATCACTGTATTTTAATACATGATAGTGATTACATACAACATATTTATAATCAATGTTAATATATATAGATTGTTGTTAGTCCATCTTTATTACTAAAAAGGAAAATCATTGTAATACGCAACATTCAATGCAACAATTACACAGCCAAACGCAACTATTTCACATCCATAAAATGCAATTATTACACAGTCTCAAATGCAGCCAAAGCACAATCACAAAATATGTATAAAATCGTTGTCATACAAATTCAATTCACAGTCACAAGATATGCATAAAATTAATGACATAAAGATTCAATTTGCAGTCACAATATATGCATAAAATCGTTGTCATAAAGATTCAATTTGCAGTCACAAGATATGCGTAAAGTTGTTGTCATAAAGATTCAATTTGATGCCATTAAAAATGCATAAGTCACAATAGTTAAAAACGCATACCTCACAACAATTAAAAGGGGATTCGCTGCCAATAAAAAACCATACCTCACAATAGTTGAAACACATACTTCACAACAGTTAAAAACACATCCCTCACAATAGTTAAAAATGCATCCCTAACAACAGTTAAAAAGAATACCTCACAACAGTTAAAAGGGGATTCATTGGCAGGTAAAATCTCTGTGTTAAAGGCCACAAAAAATAATCCACGAAAATAATGGTGTAGCTGGGTAATGATCCACGAAAATAATGGTGTAGCTGTTGTGTAAAGGTTGTGTAAATTGCCTAGAAATTAGCGGTGTGAAGGCTGAGTAAAGACTCCAAGAAACTCAGAGATAAACAATCACAAGAAAACGTAGAAGAAATCAACCATTAGAAAATGCAGATGTAATCAATCACAAGAAAACGCAGATATTTGGCATTCAAGACTCAGAGGTTTATCAAAGTTTCAACAATTAAAAACGCAGGGAAAATCAGATTTTTAATCAAACATGACGCAAATATACTCATTCACAAGGAAGGCATAAAGATTAGAGATTAACCATAAGAGAAAAATGCAGAGGTATGTAAGGGATAGATAACTGGGCGAAATTTATCCTTCACTTATTATCCATGCACATGAAAGCATTGAATCTATAGGTCTTTAAACATTGGAGTGTCGACCGTCGATTCGACTCCTGACCGACTTCTTAGGCACAAACTAATAACTTAAGGATAAGGGATGAAATATTAAAACACAAACTTTTCGTTATAATCAATAAAACCCACATAGAGAAGTCATTGCAATCAGAAGTTCAGTTCGCCATGGGAATCTATTCAGAATACAGCAAGGGGATTACAAATACTGTAGGAAAGAAGGTGCAGGAAATCTCATGGAAATGAAATCTTCAACCGAGCACAGAAAAATAACATGTGTAAATTAAATTTCATTGCAAGTATCAACTTTAACAGGTGTACCTTAGCCAAACATGAATGCTCTGTAGTTGTTGTCTCATGCATGCTCTGTCTAGCTCCTGCTTGCCGACCGAAGTGACCTCACTGATACCTCCTAGCCAACACTAGGAGTACTCTTCTTCCCCTTGAGCCCCCTGAGCTGCAAAGGGCCCACACACATAATACCAAAGAACTGCTAGCACCCAGCTCGCCTTGGAAGCTCGAGCTACCAATCATTACTAGAGCTAGGTATCCCAACTCCCACAAGAGAAGTTCAGTCGAGAAAAAAATTCAGCAGCGTAACATTACCCAAAATGATCAGATCCCTACTCCTCCTCCTCCATCATTTTTATAGAGTTTTTAAGTAATTAGTTTCTCAAATTCTCATTAAATTCCTTTTTCATTGAATTAATTAGGAAAAACCTCCCCCGCACACATCTCGTCTGATCCCCTAGTTGCACTAGAAAATTAATTTTATTAATTATTTAATTATTCCTATTTCTCTCACCCACCTAAAAACATTCCTAAAAAATATCCTTGGTGTCCCAATATTCCCTTACAAATATTAAATGACTTACGCCTTAATTAATTCCTAGTTCAGTTCATAAATAACAAGTTCCCAAGGCAAGATTCCTTACTAAGTTAGACATTCAACTTTTTCTTCATGTTTCCCCTTTTCTTTAGGTTTCCCCTTTTTCTTTAAGTTTCCTATTTCTTTTAAGTTTCCCTATTTTTCCTTTTTAACACAAAATCAATTTAGCAAGTGTAGATAAAACAACCATTTACCCTGTTTCTTCCTTAATTAAAAATTTATTTAGCAAGTGTATATGAAACAACCATTTACCCTCTTTTCTTTTTAACTAAAATCACATTAGCAAAAATAGATAAAAACAACCATTTCTCTTTTTAAAACTTTAATCCTCCATTATAATTTTGACTTTAATAAATAAATTTGAATTTCTTACCCCCCTTCTTGTTACATGTTCATTAATTATTTTTTGACAACATGTTCTAATTAGGCCTAGGTTGTAATTTCACTAGGTTGGGCGACTTTTTTATTAGGAAAAAATGTTTTTAAATATTACTTGTCACATCATTCATTCTAAGGTTGTCTAGGTTTATTCACTTACCAGTTAAAACCACGATGCACCCTTCAGGACGCACTAGGTTCTCCAAGGGTGCCACTCGCCTCCTTTCGTTTTCCTAGAGTGACGTGCCCTTCAAGACACACTACATGCTCCAAGGGTGCCACTCGCCTCTTGACTGACTTGGTAGATATCAAACCCCTGGAGTCAATACTCCACCAGGTGATCTTGTGGGAGACTAAGGGCCTCTAAATAAGGCCCCTATATTATTGCATGCCCCTTAGAATCATCGTGAGCGACTGTCACAGTCTGCCCTCACGACATCGTGGGTCTTCTCAAACTATTTAATCGTTAACCTACAGCTCGAGCCACAACGAGAGTGTTACTAGGTTGTGCCAGGGTTGTTGCCATACCTCTCCCTCAAGTCTCTAGTTGTTTTGCGTGACCCCTCTACTCCACATGTGAGTCTGGTCGGCAAGCTATCGTTATCCTGCATCATCAACGAATCATGTCAGCAATAATTATCAATCATCATAACATCTAATCATATGTACATATGTCATATCAACAACAATCAAACCCCAATAGTCCACTCCCTCACTCGATCTAGAGTCTAAGGGGTTTCATCGATGCCTTTGCATCCTTAATGTCCAAAGTCCTGCACACTCAGGAGAACCCAGTCAATAGCACCTGTCTATGTAAATATAACCAAAATAACATATCATCGTATCCATAATATCTCATAATCATAATCAAATGGCCAATAGTATAATAATCTGGATCACTTGCAAGAAAGTGTCCTCAAAGAATAAGTTTTCTCAATGCCTGCAAGAGCGGGATGTTACATAAACAAAGTTTTTGGTATCTTTGTTTTCCATAGAAGAAATGGATATGGAACTTTCCGCTAGCATAAACCCCTTTGGTAAACCCAAAAGATATTATGAAAAATTTAAATGGGTTTAAACAAGATAAGGATTTGGATTTTTTAAACTAGTTTTTTGGTATCTTTGTTTTCCGTAGAAGAAATGGATATGGATGAACCCCTTTGGTAAACCCAAAAGATACTATGATATTTCCTCCTCAATAGAAGTTTTTTTTTTTTTAATAGTAAAAGCCTTTTTAGGTGGAACCAAAAGACATAATGAAATTCTCTAATTTAGATAAGGAATTGGTTCATTCTGAAATTTTGATCTCCTGATTCTCCTACCTTATGACTCACACTTAGTTATTGTGGCTTCTTAAAGGGTGGTATGAAGTTAAAAAGAATAAAGGGAAAAATAAAAAAATAACAGATTATTTTATAAATCCCAAGAAATGAAATTCATATTACTAATGTAATACCATTGTAAAATATGCACTTGTAATTGTTTTTATTTGTAAAGTATGCAATTGTAATTGTTTTTATTTTTATGTATGTATGTTTATGGGAAACACTTTATGCCTATTAACCATTTAAAAAGTAGAAAGAAGGAGTTTACCACTTTGTTCTCATTTCTAGCCTATAATGTAGTCATTTTTTTTTATGTTTTAATTCCTTAATATAAAGGCATATTATTTCTAGTCTATCTCAAAGATATCGTAACCAATCATGTAGTCATTATTTTGTGATGTTCTAAAACATCCTTAAGATAAAGCAATATTTGTTTTGTTGGCAAATGTAACCAACCATTTAAGCTATTTAAATATTCATGTGGAGTTAAGTGTTTTTATCTTACTTATAGTCATTATTTTGTGAAGTTCTAAGATGTCCTTAAGACAAAGCAATACGTGTTTTGTTGGCAAAAGTAATAAGCCATTTAAGCTATTCAAATATTCACGTGGAATTAAGTGTTGATGTCTTACTTATTCATACATGGGAGAATGTAGCATCACATGTGCCACAATCTCAATTTATCCTTGTTTGATAAACATGAATAAATGTTCTTCTTAGTTTATATTTTTCCATCTTTCTTTTCTCACTTTTAGGTAATGAGAACTTAGTCTAAATTGACAAATATGCTAAGAAAATATCACTAAGCATAACACTTGGGTTCATATTTAGAGGTTCAAAAATATTTAGAATGTAATTCAATATATTATATGGTATTAAGGGGGTGAGAGGTTTTTTAAGCTAAGCTAGGGGTATACATATTTTCAATCAAATAATGTTTTTTCTTGGAAAAGGGGTAGAAGGAGAGTTAGTCAATGCAAGGAGAATTTTATTTGTCTCTTGTTTTTGTAAATAAAGCATCTTGTGAAGGACCTGTGTGATATATATATAGTACTTGTACCATATAGGGTTTTACAATGAACTATGAAACTCTATAAATTAGTAATGAAAATGACGACATATTTCATAATAAAGGGATCCAAAGATGAAATTCTCTAAAGATTTCTAGGGAATATGTTTGATGTTTTTTTCTGAAACTTGAAGTACCATATGATTAACAATGTTTTTTAAAGTACTTGTTAGATGCATATGTAAAATATTCAAACCAACATACTAGGGGCAGGAATAATAAGTGGTGTAAAAGAATGTTGCCAAAAAAAAAAATATTGCAGTATTTGGTGAAAATAGGAGATTATTTTATTTGGAAACATGTATTAGGAGGGGATATTAACATTTTGATTTGGGAGGTAGAAATAAAATCAGGGATAATATTTAATGCCCCACAAATGCATGCACTATGACATAGGTTTATTTAGTGAATCCCATATATTTTTATGCATAAAGATAATATTTTTATGTAATTAATCATTAGGTTGATCGTACATCGATACAATATCATTTTATCACAATAATCTTCTAACTTTTCTACTACCTTATTTTGTACTAGGCCTATATTCCTATATGACTTATGGTTCATGGGGTAAATATTCTTATTCAATTCCCATTTCTAAATGCATTTCTTCCCATTATGGTACCAACCCTTATCTTTACTTACAACCTTGGTGAAGCAACTTGTTCATGTCAAAGTGTTGGTATTTTGGATATATATGTCATAAATTGACATAATATTTCTTCTTCTAAATTGACATAATATTTTTACTTTTAATG
>JASDQU010100840.1:193607-221156 GCA_032191745.1 Picea mariana
GTTTCTATATGAGGTAAATGATTGGAAGATAATTTGTAGATGGGAAAACTGATTATGGATGAAATGGAGGGTTAATGATACTGCGGAAGTGTAGCTAAATGAGAACTGAGAGGAGATATCCTGGGAGTCCGTTGGGAAAGATAGAAAAATGAGGAGGAGTATGTGGTTGATTCTCGAACATGCGTAAGACTATTGGGACTCCCATCCCTAGGGGTGAAAGTAGCATGAGTGTAAAAGTGCCAAAGGGGACTATAAATGGGACAACTCATGTAGGGGAGAGTGCTATCGGGTGAAAATACCAAAATGCAATGGAGGTGATAGTACTGCAGAGCCGGATGTGAGGATCCTATAGGAAAATGTCGGAGGGTGCGATTGGGAGATGTAATCGATATTCAAAGGGAATGATTGCATGCCAGTGTTGATAAAATACTTGAAGGGGATGCATCGGTTTGTGATGATCAAGTACCTGCACACATTAAAACCAAATGCCTGACGTTAACAATATCTGAAGATAAAGATCGTATAACAGTTATTTGATAATTTTGAACATGAGCATGCGTACCTGGACGTGATGTGAGAAAAATGCTCCCCCGAGGCCGAGGATGGATGGTGACCCGGGGAATGTGATTGTGCAAGTGGTGGTATCCTAATCCTGTGGCTGAAGACAGATCGAAAAATGGATTCTCTGAGCTCCTGTAATTGAGAATAGAAGTTTGGCAGAAGGGACTATATATAGCTGTGGGGCCCACAATGCCACTTCATTTGTACCTATTGCCACAATGATTTGAAGAGAGGTTTTTAGAGGAGATTTGGAGATTATGGGAGTTCGATTTGATCGATCAAGGATTTGTGAGAGCCAGGTTAGTGGTCTCATCCTCCTGCATAGTAGATAGGTTTTCTTTTCTAGGTAGGGTCGTACAGATGGTCGTACTAGGGTTTTTTGTAGGGGTGGGCCCCTACATGCACAGGTGATCAAAGGATACTCACGCTGAGGTGTGTGGCTCTGTTGAATATAGTCACACACGAGGGCGTGTGGGTGAGGAAAACAGGTGCGCACTTGATGCATGCCTGCTTGAAGTACATTTGTGCACTGTGTGCAACTGTGTATCGAACAGGTGCACATGAATGCGTATCTATGGGTGCGATAGATGTGCATTCATGCACATTTGTTTCTTCGAAAACTATGCATTGATGTGCAACTGTGCGAAGAAAAGGTTCACACATGTGCGCGCCTATGGGGGGTGATAGCCGCACACATGAGGCAAAGATGGGGGGTTATGAAAAAAATTGTATTTTTTGAAGTCTTTTGTTTATGAATAGTGATGCCTAATCAATTGTTTTGTGTGTGAATGCATGTGATAATTTTAGGATGCCATTCCACTGGAGGGAGAGGGACTAGGCGCACCTCAGGGAGGTGGTGAGAGATGAGCTAGGTGTTCGGGGACCTTTGGCAGCCTGTGGGATGCTAAAGTTCTTCGATTTTCCACTGATAAGAGCACAGGGGTACCTGCTATAGTATCTGATTTCTATGTGGAGCATTGAGCTTCAGTGCTTCATTGTGTGGGTGGAAAAGTTGACATTCTTTGCGATGGAGGATGTCTATTTCTTGACCGGGATCCCTTTTCAGGGGAGGGCCCTACCTGTTCATTCCTAGTTGCCAGGGGATGTACATTTGGCAGACTTGGCACATAGGTACTGTTCAAGGCTGAACTTTATGTCAGGTTCAGTCATTTGGATTGAGGAGATGGATGCACTCGTACATCGTTCCATCGCAACGATGATTGTGACGATCTACAGATCCTTAGTGACTTAGCGGATCAGTGGTTGTTAGCTGATGATTATGTTGAGAACATTGGGCGGAGAGCTTTTTGCCAGGGGCTTGATGTTGCATGCCAATATGATGGGGCAGCTGAACCGGTGTTCGGCCGTCGACTTTGGTGATTTTTCCTTTGGGTCGATCTTGGTGGCGTGGTTTTTGGAGAGGGTGCCCATTTTGCACTCTACAGTGTTGTTGTCGGTGGACGATGTACAGGAGCCACAACTGATGCGGTGGGCATTGATTTTGGTATGGCATGGAGGTGGGGAGGACAACCATTATTTTACGACCGATATGGCACATGTGTGGCACCATATGCTACAAATCATATTACAGTTCCCATATGGTGGGTTGGACTTCCTGCAGGACCCGAATATGGTTTTACCTTCTGGAGAGTATTGGGATCATAGAGGTATGTTGGTGTACTTTATGTTTTGTGATTTTGATAGTATATCATATGTTTTATGTATCTATGGATGCTGGTGATATCATTTTTTTGTTGTGTTTGTAGATGTGAGGTCGTGAGGCCGAGAAGTGGAGTTTTTTAGCGAGCCGACTTGTCAGGGGCCAACGGGACCATTAAGGGGAGATCCGTGGGTGGGAGAGAGACATTGGAGGGACGAGGCTGGTGTGAGGCTAGCTGATGACACGAGAGCTGGAAGGAGATGCATATTTGATGACCCCGGTGTAGGGCCATCGCATGCGCCTCAGGGAGAGGCTGGCGGGGGTTTAGAGGATTTCTGTCGCCGGTTCGAGGTGGTATTACAGGGCATTCCCGAGGGTATGTGGTCACACATTCAATACGAGCGAGTCCTAGAGTAGTGTGTGGGTGGCCTTGTCGAGTTGCAGACTCTGATCCACAGAGAAGCTATGACTGGGTGACTGCCCCCAAGACCTGGAGGACACCCAACTGGTGGGGCACCTCCTCCAGATAGAGGACCTGGTGGTGGCGCTCTAGAGGCACCATGAGTATTATTTTGTATATGTTTTGTATTTATATAGGCCTGCGAACCCATTTTGTATAGGGTAGTGTAACACCTATTTTCTACCTATAGGGATGAGGGCTCTCACCAGCCTATGGGCGATGTGCATGTTGTACTTTTCTGGTAAACATTGATGACACATTGATCGATATATATATATATATATATATATATATATATATATGCATATACATGTTTATGATCTCTATGATGTTCACATGTGATGATATTTTGTGATGTTTTTTATGATGTCTAATCTATATGTTGTGACAGACTTGTGATGGTTTATGTATGTGTGATGGTGTCTTGATGTGAGATATGCCAATCTAACACTAGGTTAGCCATATTATCTGCTATTTGATTGAATTTTCATGGAATATGTGTAAATGTTATTGAATCAAAATGTCGAGATAAGAGTTTGAATTGCAGGTATTTGTGGAAGAGGCAAGAATCGCAGACACGGTACACATTGTTGAGTTGCAGGACGACAAGCTGGGAATCTAATAAGACACTAAGGTGATGAATGTGGCAATGAATGGCCTCGACAAGGAGTCCAATGACGATTGTGTATTATTCTTGGTTGTTGGTTGCTAAGCCCAAACATATGCCACTAGAGTGGAGCAGTTCATGTGAGGGGGTATAGAGGGCCTAAGCGGCCGAAGAGAGATTTTGTGTCCATTGACTAGCTCTGTCATTGTAACCGATGTGGTAGGCCGATGGAGGAGACATATGTCAATAAAAAAAATGGTATATCAAACATAAGGCATGGAGGGAAAAAATAAGACTAAAAAATCTATAAATGGGTACAAAAAAGAAAAATCCTAGTGTAGAATGACTATGCTCAGGCATAAAATTTCTTTAAATACAACCCGTTGACAGGTTGCTTGAGAGGATAACCTTCTGGAGAGGCTAGGATGTATACACCTTTAGTGAGATAGTGTTGGACGATGTGATGCAGGAGCATCTCTCCATGCAGCCAGCCAGCCACATCAGCGCGCATGCATTCATATGCTAAAACGAAGGCGCAACCTCATTTCAAATTTGAATTGAATGTAATTGAATGTCTTAGGTTGGTGAGCCATGGAAGCTGTGCCTTTGTGTAGGTAGTAGATAGGATCGGATTTAATGCAAGATCGGCTGAGATCTAGATCCAGGTGCTGGACTAGACAGCCATGGAATGTAATTTATTAGAGTAGGTGAATCCTGGAGGGGAGCACTCGATGAGCCCCTCAGGTAAAATAGATTTTGATATCTCATTTTGAGTTAGACAAGAGAGGAGATAGAGTAGAGAGGAGCCAGGGAGAGCTCAGGAGCACCATTGTAAAGATACAGGCATTGTTGCCATTTATTAATATAAACAGAGCAATTTTTCCTGCATTTTCTGTGTTGAATGGATGTCTGTGTGTGTTCCATATATATGCTGTGAATGTATGTTTGTGAAGAATTTGCAGGGAGTTTGTGTGATTTTAGGGTTGAAGGTATTTGGGGCTTCATACCAGGAGGGTGTGACAGAACGCTGAGGTTCTGAGAGCCATGCACAGAGAATGCACTTCTGAACTCTGAGGAGTCAGACAAAGACGTGCTGAGGCACAAGACTGAGATCAACAACTTAGGAAGAGGAAGAAGACCTTTGAGATTATTGAACACCTCAAGAGGCAAGGATGTGTGAGAGAAACACAGTTGAAGACAAGATCATTGAGGATTCTGTGAGAGCTCTGCCAAGTGGGCATTGAGCGTGTGTGCAGGAGTGCACAAAGGAAGGAACTCTGCTATGAGTTCAGAAGACAGAATCACTAAGGATTCTGAGAGCTCTGCCAGGAGGGCATTGGGCAGGTGCAAAGAGTGCACAGGAAGACAGAACTACTAAACGTTCTGTGAAGGAGAGACTCCAATAGGATGGCGTCAAGAAAGCGTGCAAGCAGGCACAGGAGAACAAGGAACTCTTTGAGTTCTGCCATTTGAAGAAAGAGTCCACGGAGGGACCTTTGTTGGGTTGTTCAACACCCAGAAAGACTCAACAAGGAGGTTTCTTGAGTAGAAGGATAGCAGGAAGGCATCCATTTTATTCTCCATCTGTGGAAGGAGAAGAAGGACAGAACCCCCTTAGGAGCCTGAGTGATTATATAAGCTCAGGAGGGACAGCATCGTGGGAGCGTAGAGGTTTTGCAAGGAGTGAAGACGCCAGAACCCTTTAAGGATTCAGAAAGAGAAGAAATCTTAGGAAGGGAAGGGCTTATACACGTGCATGGGCGAGGCTCAAGGTCAAGGAGTTCGCAGAGAAGAAAGACAACAAAGGTTGAGGCCTTTAGAGCCTTGGAAATTCTCACAAGCCAGGATGAAAGCACAAGGAGGCTCTGGTGATAGCACAACATCCATTGGATTGGAAAATAGAGAGATCTGGACCGTCGAGGAGATTTACGTCCAAGAGGAGCCATAGCAGGAGAAGATCGACAGTCGTCGGATCTCAACTAGAAATCCCGACAACCGTTAGATCGGGAGGAGTTGTGCGGAGGTTAGCCTCAGGAGGAGGAGTGCACGAGGAGGATTGATCTGAGTCGTCATATCTGGAGCGGACATCTCGTCAGTCGTCGGATCGAGCTGGAGTTGCACAGGGTTTAGTAGTTGGGATATCGAAAATCGAGATATCAGAGATCTCAAGAGCAAAGAATTCGTGCATTAGGGAATCGCGATCCGTGATTTCCTGATAAGATCTAAACCATTCGCTTGGAGGATGCGTGTCAGAAGATCCCAAGGAGTCAGGGCTCGGCATATCAGAGTTTCTGGAGGCAAGAAACTCTTGCAGCTCGAAGTCACGATTCACGATATCCCGACGGAGGAGCGTGTGGGGCCACCTAGGTGCTCAGTGAAGGACAGGTGGCAGATTGAAGGTCGGGAGCCAATTGGAGGATAGAGTTGTAGTGGGAGCCAGCTATCAGAATAGCAGAGGAGGATGACAACGCCGAGGTGGAGAACAGCTTTCAGCTAAATAGAGAATCGGGATTTGGACGATCAGGTATCCCGTAGGCATTTGCATCGTCACATCAAAAACCCCGAAACCCCGACGGGATAAGGTTATGGTCATGAAGACTAGTCACATTGGCCAGGGCTATCTTGGAGGGCCAAGGCACATCGGGGATCGGAGGATCGGGGGTTGCGCATACATGTGCATCGCGACATCACAAACGCCGAAACTATGATGGAGGTTTATCTGCAGTCACACGGAGATAGGTCATATGGACCAGAGTCTAGCCGGAAGGGGCTAAGGACATAGGAGAGCTCATCGGGAAATGGGAAATGAAATCCAGATGGGAAGATAAGGTAGTGGTCACGGAGGCGTGGTCATATGCAGCAGGAGCTAAGCTCAGGAGGGCTCGTGCATGAAAGGAGCCCATCGCAAATCGGGGATTCGAGAGGACTGTGACTCTCGACAGTGGGAACCGCGAAACCCTGAACCCTGATAGTGAGTCGGGGATTACCACGGTAAAGTGCAGAGGCCCTGTGGGATTTCTAAGGACCTGTGGATCGGGTTTTTGTACAATTGATTCTCGAGGGAATCAAAAGAGCTGCTTCGGCTCAACAGTGGGATTGTGATCGATCCTGAGAGTGGGTGAGTCAAGGAAAAATAAATCACGTGCAGCATGATGTAGGGTCCATGCCATCATGACTCGAATTTCCCATGATCAAGAGTATCGTGAGTGATATTGTACGCTAGGAAGATATCTCCTTCGTTAAATGAGTAAAGGTTGACATGGCGATCAAAGGTGGGCTTCGATCATTTTTTAACTGCCTCATTGTTCTGTAAGGAAGAATGACGATCTTCGTCTAGTGAATCTAATTTCAATAAGCGCTTCTCCATTGGAGTAGTGTCAGGTAATAGCTCGATGACGGTGCGGAACGTGGGAATTTCTCACTCGATGGGGAGGGTGGATTCAATCCCATGGACAAGATGAAATGGTGCAAAACCAATAGTGGTTTTGACTACTATGTGATAAGCCCATAATGCTGAAAACAACATATGATGCCAGTTGGTCTTATGTTTGTTGACAGTGCATTGCAACATGGTTTTGAGAAATTTGTTGATAGCCTCAACCTGTTCGTTAGATTGGGGGTAATATAGGGAGGAAAACTTGTGCGAGAAGCCTAACCTTGAGAAGAGTTCGACAAAGATATCATTCTCAAAGTGTTTACCATGATCAAAGACTAACTGTAGTGGGACTCCGAAGTGGGTAATTATGTGGTTGAAGAAAAAACACGCTGCAGTGTCAGCCGTGTTGTTGAAGGTAGGAATGGCTTCAGCCCATTTGGTAAAGTAATCTACTGCCATGATGATGTACTTGTGTCCATTACTAGATGGAGGGTCGGAAATCATGAAGTCTATGCCCCATTTACATAAGGGGCCGACAGTGATGATTGGATGTAGAACAACAGGTGGTGCTCGCGATTTGTTTGAATAAAGCTGGCATTTATCGCATCGCTTGACAGCATGGATGCAGTCTTGAAACAATGTGCGCTAGAAGTAGACTTCTCAAATGATTTTCTGGGCAGTGGACATCCCTGAAAGGTGTCCATCATAGGCGCCAATGTGGAAATCATTCAAGACTCTATTGGCTTCTTCGATGGTCAATCATTGGTGGAGTATGGTGTCGACCCCATGTCGATATAAGATGTCACCGATGAGGAGATATTGAGGGGCCTGATGGAGAATGCACCGACGATCGTCTCGGGAGAGGTGTGATACAAACTTCTGTGTCTTAAGGTAGAAGATAAGGTCGCCATACCAGGGGTCATCCAAGGGGATGTAGAAGAGGTGTTTATCATGAAAATGTGTGTTGATGGGTGAACTAGCAACATCTGAGGGAAACGCCGCAATGAGTTCTAGGAGGATGAGTGCTTTCTTGCTTTTGGCAGTTGCAAAACTTAGGTCGTACTCCTAAAGGATGACGATCCATAAGGAAAATTTTCCATTAATTTGTCATTTACTAAGTAAGTACTGCATGGGGTTGGAATTTGCAGTTTCTGGACTGCGAGGGTGAGTTTCTAGACTGTGAGGACAATTGCAAGGGTGAGTTTCTGGACTGCGAGGACAACTACGAGGGAGAGTTTATCTTCATGATTATACTTCAGGGGTGGCCCTAAAAGGATTTTACTGATATAGTAAATAACCTTCTCGCAGCTATCATCCCCTAGTTGGATGAGAACTCCTGCTACTAAGATGACTAAGGCTGACAAGTAGAGGATATAATCGCGATCATAGTCGGGTGGACTAATCAAAAGGGCATTAGAGAGTGCCACTTTTAAATCATCAAAAAGTGGTTTGGGCATTTTCATCCCATTGAAATGGGATATCATGACGCAATAAGGAAAGGAAACCATGTGCACGAGTGGCGTAATCTGGGACAAAGTGATGTAAAAAGTTGTCTTTGCCTTGTAATCTCTATAGTTGGCACAAATTATGAGGTGGTGGAATTTCTGTGATATCTTGGACCTTGAGGGGGTCCACAGTGATTCCATGATGGGAGACAATAAACCCAAGGAGGTATCCGACAATGATGCAAAATACACACTTGAGGGGTTTCAAGAAGATATTGTATTGTCGACACCGTTGAAAGATGACCCATAAGTCATCTAGATGTTGAGTTCGTTTTTTGGATAGAGCAGTGAGGTCATCCAAGTAAGCGAGAATGATGTGAGGGAGATCATGGAAAACGTAAGTCATGGCCCATTGGAACGTCACACCTGCGTTCTTGAGTTCAAAAGGCATGACACAATACACAAAAGTACCCCATGGATTGTTAAATGTGGTCTTATACTGATCTGTTGGATTGATCTAGATTTGATTGTAGCTAGAGAACCCATCCACGAAGGACAAGGCCTCATGGTCATCACAGTCATCGATAATTTGGTCGATGAAAGGCATTGGGAAGTTTTCTTTGGGAAAAGCGTGATTGAGATCACGAAATTCGGTGCAGATGCGAACATGGATGATTTTAAGGATGGAAATTTATTTTAAAATTTAGAAACCTTGGCGAATCTTACTAATCCATCATATGTCAACTATAAATGTTTGGTGATATTTTTGTAAAAATATTCAAATTTCTAAGTATTTTATATAGTTTTTATAAAATTTTGGCGATTTTTAAGGTAAAATAATTTTATCCTATAGAATTTGGGTGAGTCATTTTTAAAATAGTGAATCTTGTTTTTTGGAAAAACCATGGAAAATTAGTCCAAGAGTGAAATTTAGCCCCTAAAATCATCCATGGACGTGAATAGTTTCTTGTTTTTTGTTGACAAGGATGAGGTTGGAGACCCATGATGTGTATGTGATGGGTATATGAACCCGACGGTGCGTAGTTTGTCAATTTCGGCTTTGATGGCCACTTCTTTGGATGGGTGGAGTGGGTGTTTCTTTTCACGTACAAGGGTGATATCTAGCCATGTGTCAATGGGATGTTTGACGATAGAAGGATCGAGGCTGGGCATCTCTGTGTATAAACAGGAAAAAATATCTCGTTATTCTTGAAAGAGAGCTTTGTAAGATGTGAGTTCCTTAGGGGAGCATGCAATGCCAATGGTGATTTCTTCTATGATTCTTAGTTTGACACAAATGTAAATTTTGACAGTGGGGGAAATATTGGCCATGTTCCCTTACTCAAAAGCATCGGGGGCAGGGATAGGGTTGGTGAACCAGTGTATTTACCTATATGGAATAAAATCCTTGGTTTCGATTACACATATGGGGGCTTGGATAGGAGGGTCAAAGGCTTCCTGTGAGAGAAATACCACTCTGTGATGGAGCGCATTTGATGGGCAATTGGGTGTTGTTAGTTCCTCTAGGATATCTTTGTCACAGTGGAAAATGAGAGAATATAGGGGATCTGGGGAAGTAACATTGGTGACTATCACTGTGTTTTTGTCCTGAGGTGATGAAGATGTAGAGGGGGAATCGAAAATATGGTGTGATGGCATTTTTCATAAACCAAATGTCCAGACACTGTGGGTTAAAAACTGTGGTCGAGGGTAAGATTTCCTGGGGGAAATGAACCAGGGAATTGGAAGGATTTGGGGGAAAATCCTCAGACAATCTATCCATGGACCATGGAGGGGTAGGAAGTGACTTGGGTTCAGGGGAGGTGATGTGGACAGTATCTGGATATGGAAGAGGGGGAATCACTTGCATCACAGGAAGTGAGGTGGTTGGAGGATTTTGAATAAGGGCCATTTGACGACGCTTGTATTCAATGATCGTCGGACACTAGTGCATGAAGTGATCAAGTGATTCAAAAATAGAGCAAGGGAACCTCATCTGTTTGTTGACTGAGGTCGTGACATAATGGATGTTAGTGACGTGGGTACTTTATGATGTGGGTGGAGAGGGGTCGTGCTAAAATTTTTGGGCTACTGTCGTTAGTGTCTGTCAAAACTGAGGTAGTGTGAGGCAATGGTGAGTGTAGTGGCCATGCTTTGAATAGATGGCACATGCAAATTTGGTTTTCATTCCTTTGATTCCTGTAGTGGGGGATGTGGAGTTAGTACTAGGTGTGCTTGGTGAAGCGATGAGCGAGGTGGTTTCTCAAGGGAGTTGGATCAAGTTGCATAATTTGGGATGAGAGGGACATTGATTAGTGGGGTGTTCCTCTTTCTCACATAGTGCACAGGGAGGTTGAAATCATGGTGGAAGTGGAGCGATGGGCTCTTTCTTCTTCCATCTACCCCTAGCTGTAGTGGTGGTGATAGCAAGTGGGGGTGAGGGTGGTTCCATGGGAGTTAGGACTGGAAACTACATCGGGATTCCCTTTGTTTTTGGAGGGAGGGATGGTTAAGGAACTATCACGAGTGGGTGTAGCTACCATACCTGAATGGCGAGCACCATATTGGGAAGGGTAAGTGTTGCGGCTACCTAGAAATATTGTACTCCTGGTGGGGATTAGAATAAGGGGATTTGAGTAATGTCTTAGGGGACTGTCTCCCAAACTGGTATTTGACCCCGAGGGAGGGTAAAATCAGGGGTAAATGGTATCGTAGGATTCTTAGGGGATTCCTGAGGTATAGTTTCTTCCATGAGAGGGACGTACGGGAGTGGAGAAGCCTTTGTGGGAGGAATGGTATATCTATTTCCAGTCTCGTTGGAAGGTATTACACAAACTTGTGCTGAGGGGTGTATGAGCAGTGGTGCTCCATGGTATGCCCCCAACAAAGATTGATCTTTGAAAATTATGGGGCTGATATCTATGAGTGGATATGTATCAAAACTAGTGCAGACAATAGGTAGGATGTTATCGATGTTGTAGGAGTGGTTAGGCTCATAATGTGAAACTTGGTCTATGGTGATGATCTTCCCATTCTGTGCGAACATCATCGTTTGAAACATGGAAGAGGCCACTGCCTTTATAGCGTACATGTAGCTACGTCCAAACAATATGTTGTAATAGAGCAAGGTGTCAATAACCTCAATTTTGATAAGGATGGTTTTTCCCTCGAGTTCAACAGGGACATTTTGAAAGAGCCCTTCAGGAGAGGATGGTCTTCCATAGTAAGCTCTCAAAGTGATGGTAGATGGTATTAGCTCAGGGGAGCCAAGTTTCTGTCATACAATTTTGGACATGATGCATGTGGATGCACCTTCATCAATTATACATCGATGAACCACGATGTTCTGAATCTTGACTGGTATCTGGAAAGCTACCAAAGTAGGGAGGCGAGGTTCCCCACAATCTAGATCAAATGTGATGAGTCTAGTATCGTCAAGGTCAACTGCCCCCAAAGAGGAAAGTAAGGATTTCCATTGAGTGGGATGGGTTTGGAGGACCTCTAATACCGACATAGCTACAGGTGATCACACCAAGTCATCGACCAAACAGTATTTATGTGCCGCCCTAGCCTAAGGGTTGTTGACATTTCGTTGTAATGGGATACGAGGAATACGAATGGGGGGTTCAGTGTTAGGGAGTGGAATCATAAAGGGTTGTCTGATTGCAGCTGGAGATGCTTCTGAAGTGGTGGGAGTAGCTTCAGGGGGTGTGTTGTATTGACAAGTGTGCGTTTGCAAAATAATTTCTTCTTCACTGGTTAGGAGGATATTGCGATCCGCTGGATTTCCAGGAAGTCGATACTATCCCATTTGTGGTGTGGTAGGATGTGCCTCCTACTGGGTATTCATCACCCTTGGTGTGGAATGGGATTCTTCAAAACATTTGAGGGTGGTTTTTGCAAATACTATTGTGGGGCCTACTGGGGGACAGACGATGCTAGAGGACGTGAAGTGTTCATGGAATCTTTCATCAGTTTGAAGCCAAAAATTTGGGGTAAATGATGAGTATAATGACCATGTTCACCGCAAAGAGGACAAGGGAAGTTCAAATGGAGTTTTTTGTTGTTATTCCTCCCTTGGCATTTGTTGTTATTACTACCTTGGGGGTTCTGGTTTCCCTGTTTTTGGTTTCCCCCAACAGGTTGGTTTTTTGGGGGGTTATTTCCCCCTGGTCCTAGGTTATTATTATTTCAGTTTTTTCCTTTCTTTTTGGTGTTATTTGAATGATGGGAAGGATTTTCCGTATTCAGTTGTTCAAAATTTTGAAATTAATGAATGAGATAGGGTTGAACAAAGTTAACCCCAGTGTGTGGTTGTCCTTGTGGAGTAGCAATTAGATGTGGAGGACCAGGAAATGGAAAATATAGATTATTTTGTGGCACTGATCTATAGGGTACATAGGAAGGCATAGCACTTTCATCAGTGCTCAAGGTGTAAGCTGAGGTAGAGCGAGTACCAAAATTTGGTTGAATAGTCGAGTGCATCATGGGTGTCGACAAGTGTCCACTTATGGGTGGAGGAAGGGGAACAGGGTATGGTATTTGATAAGGGGGAGGAGGATAATAAGGGGGTCCTCCGTATATCGATGAATATTGAGGTGTATCGTACATAGGTGGTGGTTGGGTGTACGGATTTTGGTGTGTTGTGGTACCAATCAATCCATCTGTTGAGTGAGACATCCTAGGTTTGTCTTGGCCAAATGGTACAGGTCTTGGGGCGTCAGGTAGTACTGTGTATAAGCATCCTGACTGAGCATAACTAAGGTCATATTGTTTATCTTTGTTGATGGTTTCCTCTTCAGTTTGGGGGAAGGTGGAGGCCACATATTTGGCAAGGAGAGCGACGAGTGACCTGAGAAACCAATCCATACATTGTTCTTTGGTGGTTTCTGCTTTGTATAAACTACGTCGCCAGCATCATTCGTGAATGTGGTCAGCGATATGTGTGGCTGAGGTTTGTTTAAAATCAAAAAGAAGTTCGAGACCATTGTCATGATGAACGGATAGTTGAAAGAAGGTAAAAACAAATTTGGCCAAGGATTCAAAAGTCACATGGGACCCTTATTTTTTGTCCACATACCACTTGGTTGATGGACCTGTGAGTGTGTGTTGAAATAACCTTAATCGGATGGAGCCGTCCATGATTTTGTTTGAAGAGCACCATAAGTGGAAGGTCATGATATGGTTGGCGGGATATTCTCCCACCTTTCCTTCAAACTTGGGAATGTCCGAAGGTAGTTTGGTAGGCATTGTAGGCCATGTGGGGTTGTGCAATATAAGATCATTCATGAGCTTACTGAGATCCGGTATGTTGAGGGAGGCCAAATATGGCATGTGAAGTGGCAGTGGAGGATTATTTCCAGCCATGGTGTGAGCAGGTTTTGTGTGTGACCCTTGAGGGGGGTTTGATGGAGTTGTACTTCTCCCTTGAGAAGAAGTTTCCCCCCCACTTCCTTGTAAAGGAGAGTTAGTGGATGGATGACCTTGGGAAGTGGACCCAATTAAAGTGGATCCAAGAAAATATGACCCCAAAATGGTAGCACTCACAGGGGTGTGACATGGTTGAGTCGATGAGTTGAAAAAACTAGGAAATCCTCCTAGGATAGGAGGGATATTTTGCAAGTTTCTGTAATGACGAGGATTCTGTGGGTCCCCTATGATGTCCGACTAGCAAAGTGGAATGTATGAAAATTGGTGATGAGAGAAGAAAATGAACAAGAGACTTGTATAATATGGACCTTCACAATATATCTCACAATCACATATAATCAAATGATAATCATACATAAATCAATAGAAAAAGACGCATACATGTGGGTAGGTGGATTTTGTCTGCATGGGAGAACAAAGAAAACAAATGCTCATGTCCTAAAAATATGTAACATCCTTCCTCTCAAAATATCAATGGACCTTCCAATAAAACTCAACAGTGGGGTCTGAAGCCACCGGAAAAGGAACTAGTGAAGGATGAAATGATCAGTTATAATGAGGGGTAGAGGGTGCATATCCTGAAAGAGCTAGTGATATTTCCCAATAGCCACACAAAATTTGATCAGGGTGCAATTGGAGCCCACAATTTCCACTTGGGTAGATGTCCTAAACTTTTGGCCACTAGGTACCTCGGTCAAAGTGCGACATTTAGATTTTTGTCCTCAGAAATGGGTCACGGGTTGGATCCCTTCCAAGAGGTGGGTGCTTGAAGGGGGGATGCATAGAAAAACTAGACCTTGGCCTTCAACCCTTCATGGGTATCTTCGTACCTTATCGTGTAGGAACACTTGACTTGGAGGATTTTAAAGTTCCCTATTTGTCAACTTCTAATGTTTGAAGATGTGAGAACCAGATAATGGGGAGTTATTTGGATACCTATCCCTGAGATCCTACCTAGAATAAAAAAATTCTTTTGGCACCTTCCGTGGAGGAAAACTTAATGAGTTTTTAGAAATTTTTAGATGTGGTTGTTTGAGATATTGGAGTTGTGAACCAATCTTGTTTGAATTAAGTGGGAGTGGATAATTCCTTCAAGAAATAGTGGGACATTTCGGGATCCCTTTGGAGGAAACCTAATTCAACCTCCACAATTCAAGATGAAATTATGTGAGTCAGTAGTGACTTTGTGTGTGAGCAAGTGAGAAAATGTGACAAATTTTCAATAACTTAGGTGTCACCTTGCAACATGTGGACTTCCTGTGGTCCTTACAATTCTTGATTACCTATCTTACTAGATGTCATTGGTACAACCTTGCAGAATTTTAAAGTCCCTACTAATCCTTTAAACTCCCTAATGTGACTTAATCTAAGAAATCTTCAAAAAACTATCCTAGATTACAAGCATGTGGCCATTTATGGGCCCATCACAATAATGTTTGAACTCCCCTAGTGATGTAAGCTAAGAAAGTAGCTTCAAAAACTATCCTAATCTTTGCAACATGTGGGCATGTATGGGCGCTTACAAATTTAAGATGTTATGAAAAGAAACTAAGAGGATCCCTAGGGGGGCTTTGTCCTCTCCTAAAGATTTTGTTTTAAGCAAGATGAAATCTTCCCTCAATAATTTTTTTGATTCTCAAGATCACTCTATGGTGCAAGAGAAGAGCATAGTCAATGATTGAAGTTTGATTTTTGGTCCCAATGAAAATGTTTTAAGATATGTGATAGTAAATGATCTTAACTTAACTTTTTAAATCAAAACAATCCATCCATGTGGAAACTCGAAGCAAAAAAGGAGAAATATGGTTCTTTTTAGCCCTCTGAGTGTCTATGTTTTGACTAACCCTTCATGCGGTAAGGGAATCTAAGTGTGGTGCATTTATAAATTTCATAAAAGCAATATTTTCAAGGCTAGGGGCCTTCAAAACATCACAAAAAACTCTTACAATGTTGAAATTCTGGATAGATGCACAAGCCATAGTTTAGACAGAGGTGCATGTGGTGCCAATTCACAGAGAACCGAGGACATGTTGGCACATTGTGCACAGAATGCGCTAAGAAGAACAATGTTGTTGGCGCACTGTGCTTGGAAGATGCACCTATGGGATAGAAAACCCGCGCACGTTCTGATACACATTCGAGAGGAAACTTTTAAGTGGAATTCTTCTCTTCCAACTCCAAATTGAGCTCTTTACAGGCAAGGCTAGGCTGGTTATGATCCATGCAAGGAAAATGGATAAAAAATAAGTGCTCAAACAACCCAAATAGGGAGGAAATTGATACCTTATCTCCATTATGGTCTCTAATCTGTTGTGTCCTTTTGGTCACTCCAATGAGAAAAATAAGGGCACCTTCAAGTCTAGTTGGGCCTACTAGATAGGACAGAGGTTAGTGTATGAATCAAATGACTCAATCACATGAAATAAAAAAAAAACTAAGCTAATAACAACTAAAGAAATGAAACTAAAATGCATGAGGAAACTTGAACCACAAATCAATCAATATGACCAATAATCATGCCACCAATGGATAAATCATATTAGTGGGAAAACACCAAAGAGAAAGGGGACTTATGGATCCCCTCTTCCTCCAACGGAGGGCTCTTGAGTCCCCTATGTGAGAGATCTTCTTACAAATGGAAAACTGGAAATAAAACGGTGAAGAAATCCAAGCTTATTCCCTCAAGAGGTGAGGTGAATAGCTTAATGAGATGTTGCTAGTATACTCCTTGAAGAAAAGAGGTTTATTGAAGGAGAATAGAGGCAGCATAACAATACAATGAGATTATTGAATTCATAGTGCACCCATGGCCTCTTTTTATAGCAAATATTTGAGGCATTACCCAACTGGTCTTTAGTGTGAACAAGGGGCCCTTTAGGGCACCCTTGGGCCTTTGATCAGCCCCCCATGCGGATTCAGCTCGGATTTGAGGGTCAAATCGAATTGGGATCTGAACCAAAAGTGGGTGAGGGGCCAAGAAGAACCATAAATGCATCATTCATGTGTGCTCTTTTGGCTTCTTTTTCCTACGCACGTGCGCGCGCTTCCTATAGTGTTTCTGAGCATGTCAATTTTATAACCAGTAGTATAGTTTGTGTTTTTTGGAGATGCATTTTTGGGGATGCATGTGAACTAATAGGTGTTTGGAGATGTTTTATTCCTGCAACCATTTGCATAAGAAATTTCAGTGATAACACTTACCATACAACTACTTGCATGACTCCTTTTGAAGCAGTATATGGACAAAATCCACCTTCAATTCTCTCCTACATGCTAGGTGTATCAAAGGTCCAGACAGTTGAACAAACACTTACAATTCATGAGGCTATTCTCTGTACCCTAAAAAATAATTTGGCCATGGATCAGAATCACATGAAGAAACAAGCCGATCAAGGTCACTCAGAACAACAATTTGTTGAAGGAGACCAAGTATTTCTTTGGCTGCAACCTTATAAGCAAAATTCACTCAAGGTCGAACATTGTCAAAATATGGCAACCAAATTTTATGGTCCTTATACAGTTCTCAAGCACATTGGACAGGTGTCCTATCAATTAGCTTTACCCAATCATTCTAAGCTCCATCATGTTTTTCATGTCTCTTGCTTAAAGAAGGTGATTGGAACGCCAAACTCAAACCAACCTTCCCGAGTTGGATGAAGAAGGATCCATCTGGTTGCAGCCACAAGCCATTTTGGACCAGCAAGAGCGTCATCTTCATCAGCATACCATCAAGGAAGTGTTAGTTCATTGGAAATATACAACTTCAATAGATGCCACCTGGGAGGTCGCTAACATTCTGCAACAATTTCCTCATCTCAAGCCTTGAGGACAAGGATGATTCTAAGGGGGAGGGCATGTTAGGGAACTAACCTACCTAACCCTTCAAGTAGGTAGAATAATATATTTCCATGTAATAAAGGTCAATATTAATAAGGCCTATCAATAAGGATAAATAATTCAAATGTAAGAAGACCTAATAGAAGCTTTCGCTTCTAGACAGATCTTCCTCTAGATTGATCTTTTGGATAGATAGATTTAGTATAAATAGGAATAGAGTGTATGAGAAGTTTTGTATTGGATATTATTGTAATATAGATCTTCTCTAGTAGAGGTTTCCCCCTCGAAGAGGCAAGAGAACATTTCTCTCAATAATCAAAGTTCTCTTTATGGTGCTATTCTGGTATTATTCTGGTATCGTTCTGGTTATATCATGGTTTTTTGCCATTTCTAGCTAATTATTTATGTTTTGCATACTGATTTATATCTGGAATACTATAGATTCATTGATCATAAATTTGATCAATGAACTCTACTTTGCTCCCGCCATGAGTTCAATGGGACCAATTGTAATCTAATTCAAGGACAAATATTACAAAACCTACAACCTTAGTCTGCCATCCAAAGACATGTTTTTTTTCCACAAATTCTTTAGATATTTGTAGGACTCAAGAAATATCTCAATTCAATGTCAACCATATTCTCCTCATCCCAGAACTTACAATCACACTCGCAAATGAATATATGTACATATATTTATGTTTAAATGATCATACAAAGGTAAGGGTTTACACAATTAAGTTGTCTAACACTCAAAATAGAGTGTAAATTGTCTTCATTCATTAATTACACCATATTGTACATCGATTTAAAAGACATCCTATCAAAAATTGGCCTAATTACATTCAGTAGGCCTCTCCTCACTCTATGGCCTAATTTATTCGATTAATGGCCTCTCTTTCACGCCTCTTACGATTACAATTAAAATAAGGAGGATTTTAAACAAATTAAGTTCAAATCCTATAAATCCTCCAACAATCCCTAAGGGTCCTCTCATATCCAAAAACCTCTCACTCAATTCCTATCTCAAGGATCTATAGATCCATAAATATCTCAATAAAACCTCAAATATTTCTAAATCACACAACCCTCGTGATTTTTTCTAACAAGGAAGATTTAATTACATAATTTCAATTCAATACAAACTGATTCAAAACATTCTAGAACTCCTTAAAAGATATGAATTTAAATAATAAAACAATCAAGCTTGATTAAGGAACCCACTCCCTTAGTAACTCAAGACCCCTTAGGTCTTGTCAAATGAGCTAGGTTTTGGATTCATATTGCTCCTGCATCATAATCCCAAGCAAGAAAAATGTTGAAGATCTCTTTATCATGAGTTACTTTACTTAAATCCCCCAGGATCACATATTATGTGATGTTGTTGTCCACTCATTCTCTTACACAATTTTCTTCCTCTACTATACTGCTGCACTATCTGCAACTTTCCAGGATCCTATGTCTTGCTTTGTTGCTTTCTCACAACTTTTCTAATTCAATATCCTTCATACCACAACAACTTGTGATTGATTGTTCCTCCAACTACATGGAAACTCTCTCTGGTTACCTTCTCAATTAGTTCCCATATTTCTTCCATTCCTTCCAGCTCTATGCTTTGATGGTAGACATCACTGGCATAAGGTATCTGCTGCAAGTTTTCAAAAAATATTTTTATGAATACTACCATTACTAGGTCTTCATGAATATTCTCATTGTCAACAAAAGTATGCATCCAATGTTTCATATCCTTAAGCTTCAAATTCAATCTACATGATTGGTCCAATAAAGTCTATTCTCGGATTTGGTCCAAATGACATATTTGTCAGAAACAGTTTATACCTTTAGAAAAGGTATAAATAGTTTATCATTGCTCATACAATAACACCCACGCAAGTCGCGGATATAATAATATCATACCAAGTGTAGAGAATCATTTTTATTTATCAATTGTCTCCACAAGCACGTGTTGATTTATTATAAGAGAAAATCAAAATAGCATAAGAAACCAATATGCGAGTGATTTAGCTTCTGAAAGTAAATTACTCAGATACTAGGTGTCATAGAAGATGACCCACCTCCTCAGTATATCCCCTCCTGAGAGAGCTATCATCCATCCTGTCTACAAACATATGATGAGTGTGTTCTACAATTCGTGAAGGAAAGAATGTCCCTCTCTCGTACTTAAATTTGAGAGAAAAGGTACATTTGGGAATCTATCCTAAGGTGTAGTTGTATCAATTGGAAATATTGATGTAGAATCTCATGGTAGAAGATTTGAGGAGCTGGTCAATGTTACTCTGCATTGATGGGTGGTGGTGGATGAGAAGAAATGGCTAGACACCATTTCATCCAACCTTTGACCTCAAATTTGAAAGGGTTGAGCATGTCCAACACAGTAGCCAAGGACACAATTGATTCATCAAGAAGAATCTATACATAATATCAATTGGATAAATCAAACAAACCCAGCAAGAGCATCAAAAGGTTAACTCTAATGGTAAGAAGTTATTTTTACTTAATAAAAATGAGGTAAAATTAGTTGAAAAACCAGAGTCAGTATGAAGCAAATGACAAGTTGTATCTAGTTTCAAGAAGAAACATTATTCTGAATGAACTATTTTATTGTGAACAAATATGTCTATAAAGAAATATAAGGAGATCATTTTTAGGGTTGGAACTTTGGGGAATTTAAGAGTCTCTTACAACCATAGTTGGTTGATCACAACCCTTAGGCATAGTCAGATAGTAAAGGAAACAAGCCTCATGAAATTCACCCCTTGCATTATGTTTCAGTCTGCAATTATCCTTTTTGTGCATGTGCTCTTGTAAAATCCACCCCTAGAATTGGGCTTCTTGTATCAGATCCCTATTAATAAAATATCAAGAAGCATGCGAGACAACATATTCGATGCAACTATGTGGTGTATGGCTATGGCATAGAAGTGATTTCCTCTTAACAAGTGACCACTATATTTTAATTTCTTCATATGTTTGAATCATATGGAGAGGGTACCTCCATGTATTTAAATAACTAAAGATTATTAATTTTTGTAGCATGTTTTGAATGATCTATTATATGGGTTAGAATTGTTGAATCCTTAATTGATCATCATGTTATTCCCATTCCATAAGCTATGATATTCATTCTTTTCAGTGACTCGTATGTTTATCTGGTTATTCTTCTAATTCACCACTTCACTCATCTTTTAAATTTGAATGTATGAAACACTTGCGGACATATTCCTCTTCTAGATGTGATATTTTCTCATATAGCTCAGAATGATTGAGGGTTGAAAGTTCTAAATAGAGAGAGAAATACTTACCCAATTTTTCATAATTTTCTTTGATGCAAGCATGGTTTTAAGGCTCACCCTGAGTGTTATCCCTCAAGGTGCCTCAAAATTTCTATATTGACAACCTAGAACATCTCAAGGGATAATAGTTTCTTCTTTCTAATTGAAATATTTCAACAATGTTAGGATTTATGTAAATATTGATAGATCCAAATCAATTAAAATTGATATGCGCTGGTTATGAATCTTACCTTCCACTTAAATAATGGGGGAATCATATTCTTCTTGTTCTTTTTCCAAGGCTACGTGGATCCTTGCCATGCTTCCTCCCATGTATTCCACTATTTCATCCTCCTAAATGCTGTGGATAGTCCACATTCTTTCTCCTTTGTGAGGGAAGTCCCTATATAAGTGATTTCCCTCACATCCCCAACATTGTATAGGTTGTTTCCTTGGACTTTTCCCAAATGAATCTACCCTCCTAGGCTCATTTTGGGGTTGGATTTCCTTGTTTATTTTCTTATGACTTGTTACTGAAAAAAGGCTGGCTTGATATTTTTTTTCCTATTCTCTTTCTTACCCTTCCTCTTGTCATTCCATGCTTTTTTGAAGAATGTATTTCCTCCGCTTTGCTCATAAAGACAATTTTATCTCCTTATGGATTCCTTCAAATTATTGAGGTTATCATAGTGTATATTTTCACTGTAGAAGGAGGGTAACCTAGTAAAATATGTTTGTATTTATACCTTCTCATTCTTTATGAAGCCCACATACTTCAACAACTCAAAGAACCTCTTCTCATATTTGTCCATTTTCATGCTTCCCACCTTGAGTTCAAATAAATATTTGATCTTCATTTCATAGTATTGCTGTGAAAAATATTTCTAATAGAAATATCCTTTGAATTTCCTTCACGAGACGTTATTTTTGTCAAGGTGTTTGGCTTGCTTGAGTTGATCCCACCACATGGATTCCTTTACTTGAAAGTGGTAGGTTGAAATTATGGTTTGTACCCTTGAGGGGCAATCATGTAGTTGGAAATATTTATTCATTTACAATAACCATGCTTCAACATATTCTCCCTTTCTATGCTCACCATTAAAATTTAGTGTCTTGATTTTCTCGATTTCACCCTACAAAATTTCTGACTTAGGCCTTCTTCTTTATCTCCTGATAGGAGACACACTTGGGATACTCCCTGACCCTAAACTTGCATGAACTATTCTGGTTGATTGATATGGGAAATGATGGTGCCTTTTAAATAATTTTTATTGTCTTTCATTCCTAAGATGATTCCTTATACTATGGGATCTAGGTGATGCCACTTGTCAAGTACTAGCTTCTTACATAGAGTCAGAGTCCTTGTTGACTTACCTATGAAACATATTTAGACTTTATAGAAGATCCTCCTAAGATTTCATGCTCTTATCATTATATTCCCTATATCTTTGCACTTCTCTATGTAGGATTATCATATTCACATGATCCTCTCTGCCTCTTCTCCCATTGGACTTTATATAAACATTTCCCATGCTGACATGTAGACCTATGATATCCTCCTCCTATTTGTAAGATACTTGGCAATATTCCATAACTCTAGTCCTCATATAATAACCAATTTTTTTTCCATCACCTATAATTCTACAAGAAAATGTGCATGCAATAAAATTTATGTTAGAAAAAATATATATACATGGTTTTGGAAAACGAATACATAACTTTTTTGATCTTTAAGGCCACCAATAGTATTATTCTAAGTTGACTTCAAAATTTGCTTTCCCAATATATTTTCTGGGTGCACACGATGATTCTACTTTTCATTATCTTTCCATTGACTACTATTTTCCTCAATTCTGAGCTCTGAGCATAAAATTATGGGAAATTGAATATTACCACTTGTGCACCTTTGTCCCTAGTGCCAAATAATCTCAAGCACAAAATTTGGCCACCTAAATAGGTAAATTTGTTTGGAACCAAGGAAAAATTTGTATGGGACACTGATAATAGTGCTAATGCTAAATTCATAGAAACTCTCAGATGATCAAACTAATGCTCCAATAAAAATCTGCACCAATCTTGAAATAACAACATTGTCCATTTTGCACTTTTTCCCAACTTGACAATTTTATACCTATTTAAGCATCCCTACACCAAATCCTTTGAAATTTTAAATATAATCCCAATTATTTATCTTCATACCTATTTTTTGAATGATCTATCAAAATTTGACCCTTATCCAGGCTCCAAACTAATAGTTATGGCATGCAGAAGTTTTGAATGTTTTCCCATTTTTAGACCTATATGATATATGAGTCTTCTCTCTCGTCCTATATAGTTTTAGGTACCCATATTCCAATTATATCTCCATGGATGTATTCAAGGTTCCATTATCTTTCCATATAGTTCTCGTTTTCCCCAAACTTACTTCTGAGCAAGGAATTATGCCTTTTGGAAGTAAATTGGTACTAAATTATATCATGTACTATTTCAACTATAACTTTCTCATACAAGCTCTATTTTGTGACCAGAATAGCTCAATGGAGAGATATCAATGATTTATTTCATTTAAGTAGTATAAAACCTTGAAAATGTTATTTAGGCCCTCAAAATGCCTCCACAAGTTGATGACCTTCTAAATATAAAAAAAATTGTATAAAAACACTGATTTACCACTGTAATAGTTCATTCATCCAAACGTACATGTCTATCAAAATGATTTATCACGAAATTTTCCCATCAATCTTACAAATGGCATGTTCTTACTATTTACCCACAACCTGCAAGTCGCAAGCCTATCATATTCTTTCTCATGGAATTTTTTCTTTGGAAAGGTCAAGCTACAAGTTTTATAGTTTTGTTCGCAACTAGCAAGGCTATCAAGCTCAACCTTCATAACCTTTTTACCTTCAAGAAAGTTTACCTTAACGACATTTACCCTTGGGGACCTTTACCCTTTATATCATTTTCCCCATGGACTCCTCCTGCAAGAGTCCTTCCCACGATACTCCTCCCAACAAATCTTTTCCCGTATGCTTCTCCTTATGATTCTTTGTTTCGTGGAATTTCTCCCATGAACCTTCTCCCTATAATCCTTGTTTACACAATCCTTCTCCCACATACTTATTCCCAAATAATTTATCCCATGTACTTTCTCCCACAAACCTTCCTCTCGTGCGCCTTCTCTAATGGACTTCCTCTTGCATACTTTCTCCTACAGATCTTCACCTACAATCCTTTTTGCTTGCAACCTTGTCACATTGCATGCCATTAAGATCATCTTGTGAGAATTTTCCCACACATGATATTCTCCCCGAAAAACTTCTCTCATGAGTTGGTCATCCTGACCGATTATCCCCCATCAATGGTTGAGATTTAATCTTGTTGTCAAATGAATGGTCAAGATTACCCATGATGCTTAGTCCAATTTGGCTTCGGACTTATAGGCTCCTCCATAGAGAGATTCCACGGTGTCCATGCCATGGGTAACCTTCCATTATGACATTCACACTAGAACTTTCACACAACCAAAATGTGGTTCCATGTAATCACTATATATAATTTTCCAAAAATTATGAAATTATAAATTTTTTAAAATTTTATAATTTCTGAAAAAAAAATTGTAAGTGTACTTGAAATTTTTTACTCATTCCATAATGAATATTTATCATCAATTCCTAATGTCGGAATGATCTAGGTAATCAATTTTCCAACTCCTAATTCACCATTCAAACATGAAGTCCAGCCTCTCAAGACAAAATTAACTCTGTAATATTCAAATTGACACAATTAATCCTCTCTCTAACTATTATAAGGTGAATTAAACTCGAATATGCTCATAAATTTAGGGATGCCAATATGTTTCCACAATTTCCCCCAAATCCATCACATGTGAAACTCTTCAACAATGAATTTATGTTGAATTTGCATGGGTCTTGGAACATACAAGCTCAATGTTGAACCTTCTACTATGATACTAATATGTAATTTCCCTGATCTTCACTGAGGAACATTCCCTTGTGGAATTATACATTAAATAAAATTTTATGATAAATTATTATGTATCTTACAAGCTATAGGAATACACACACATTTAACCATTCTTCTATCATTTATTTAAATCCAGCTACAAGTTGTTGAAATAAATATGAATGTAGCTAATTAAATTCATAGAACAACATATAAAATCACTCTCATATACATAATTAATACATAGTGGAATAAACCATAAATATAACACAAAACAAGATAAAACAATTGTCTTCTTACAATAGTTATGCAATAAGCTAATTGCGATGGATGTTCCACCCAACAATGGACTTGCTATTCTAGATCTCAAAATCAAGTCACCCCCGAGATGGGCGTAGGATTTCAAAAAAAAGGGAACTCACAACTCAAATATCACATAACCCACTGGTTTTCTCCTACAATAATCTCGATTTCCACTAGCTCTCTTCCTCTTAACCTCCCCAACCCAAGGAATGTACCCCTTCACTAATATTATTCCATCAAGTATCCCATTCATTTATCAGGGTGTCTCTAGCATAGGAAACTAGGAATATCACTATTGGGACTTCAAGGGAACTCACTAGTAGGAAAAATGATAGTAAAACAATAGAAATCACTTCTTGTTATAGTGCAACTCACATAGGAGTTCACTCATCAGGACTAAGAACCTCGTTCTTCTACATGCTTGGAAAATGCTTCTTCAATATTTAACAACTATAAAAAAAAACTCCATAATTCACCCTATGTCATTTGTCCATCTCCATGGCTCCTCTTTTTCCCTATTATCCCATTTCTCATGCAAAAAAATGAATGTCCAAAACTATTTGTTCTTCCCATGCAAATTTCCTTCCTTTTCCCCAAGCAAGATGACTCCCAGTCTCCCCAATGTTTATTGTACTTCAGCCCCATTCTCCTAATAAATACAGGATGTGACTTATCACACCCAACCTCTTACATGTATTCAATGTTTGGGCTCTCATACATTCAAATAGAAAATAGAAGGTTTTATACACAATGATAATAAAATTCAATAATGTGGGTTTGGATTAATACCCATAAATAATTTCCACCTTGGACCCCTCTATGTTATGACCTAAAGAGGGACTATATAGGGTTAAATGTATATGATATGACCCCAAGGGGGAGCATATATGGGGATAAGTGTACATATAATATATATATATATGTAATAGGGTCGACCTAATAGTAAAGGGGCCTCATGTGTAGGTGTGAATAGGTATATATAGATATCATATTTTCATTATTGAAGACATGTGAATTGTGATGTATAAATGTATTTGGTTATGTGGAGGAGGTTCTCCTATTCTTTAAGGAGTTATTATGTAACCCATTTATCTTATCTATAATGGAGTTGTGCTCCACAATCACATTTTGTACATGGCGTTTGCTTCTATTCTTTGATGATAATTTAAGAATTTGATTCATTACATAGAAACTTCCTTCACTTGTTGGAAACTCGGGCCCAATATCTGTCCATGTCCCCCAACAACTAGCATCACATTTTATTTATTAAAATTTAGAAAATACAATTCCGATATTATATTGTTTGGACATAGCCACATTGATAGATACATTATGCATTAATCAAAGTGTGAGATTTTAGTGGGGATGTTACATGTTCCTTGAAAAAAAGAAGCATTCATTGCATACTAACAATATTTTCAATGACTATGACCTTATGGAAGTTTATAGACTGTGTTTACAAGAAAAATAAACAAACTTAGTTTCAAAACAAAGTATAGTTCCGAACAAATACAAATGAATATAAACATTCCATCTTTTTGGCATTTACACATGTTGAAGAAAGAAATACATGTTTCGAAACAAGTCATATATGCAATAAATAACCTCAAATAAATTGTCATTTTCTTTCAAATCAATAAAGCCACTGTCAAGTTAGAAAATATCTATAGTGCACCTTATGCACAAGTTGAGGATGTGCATCGTCTTGTCTAGACTATAAAAAAATACATTGAACAAAATGGAAAGGCTATAATCACCAGAGATTTCAACTTTGACATGTTTCAAAATGGAATAACTCAAAAACGATTTCTCTCATTCATGAAAAGTCATAAATTCAACTTTCATATACCAAAGGAAACAAGTAAGAATGGCTCTATGCTTCACCATTTCTGAAACAAATCCTCAAAAATCTATATTCGATCAGGTATCATTGATGCACATTGGATTGATCACCATGAAGCATTAATTTCAATTCCTATCGAAGCATTTCCTCTATAAACTAATAAAGAGGGTTGTCTAGAACTTATAATTTCTACTCCGTTGGAAATTGCCACTATGTAATATTCTAGATATAAAATAGTATGTAGAAAATAAATAATTAGCGAGAAATGGAAAATAAACAATGATATAACCAGAACAACATCACAATAATACCATAATAGTACCAGAATAACACCAAAAAGAGAACTTTGATTACTGAGAGCAATGTTCACTTGCCTCTTCAAGGGGGCAACCTCTAGCAGAGCAGAGATCTATTACAATAATATCCAAGACAAAACTTCTCATACCCTTGACTCCTATTTATACTAAATATGTCTATCAAAAGAACAATTTAGAGGGAGATCCTTTTAGAAGCGGAAGCTTCTATTAGGTCTTCTTACATTGGACTTATTCTTCCTTATTTCTAGGCCTTATTAATATTGACCTTTATTACATGGAAAAATATTATTCTACCTACATGAGGGGTTAGGTCCCTAACATGTCCTCCCCCTTAAAAACAACCTTTTCCTCAAGGCTTGAGATGAGGAAATTGTTGCAGAATAGTAGATGGTTCCCAAGGGGCATCTGTTGGATTTATATCTTTCCAATGGACTAACAATTCCTTTATGGT
>JASDQU010100840.1:235551-272618 GCA_032191745.1 Picea mariana
GGTTTGGAGGAACTCTAATACCGACATGTCTACAAGTGATCACACCAACTCATCGACCAGACTGTAGTTATGTGCTGCCCTAGCCTAAGGGTTGTTGACATTTCGTTGTAATGGGATATGAGGAATATGAATGGGGGGTTTAGTGTTAGGGAGTGGAATCATCAAGGGTTGTCTGATTGCAACTGGAGTTGCTTCTAAAGTGGTGGGAGTAGCTTCATGGGGTGCGTTGTATTGACGAGTATGCATTTGCAGAAGAATTTCTTCTTCACTGGTTAGGAGGATATTGCGATCTGCTGGATTTCCAGGTAGTTGATACTATCCCATTTGTGGTGTGGCAAGATGTGCCTCCTGCTGGGTATTCATCACCCCTTGGTATGGAATGGGATTTTGCAACACAGTCGGGGGTGGTTTTTGCAAATACTATTATGGGGCCTACTAGGGGGCAGACGATGCTAGAGGACGTGAAGTGTTCATGGAATATTTCTTCAATTTGAAGCCAAAAATTTGGGGTAAATGGTGAGTATAATGACCATGTTCACTGCAAAGAGGACAAGGGAAGTTCGTCTGGAGGTTTTTGTTGTTATTCCTCCCTTGGAGTTTGTTGTTATTGCCACCTTGGGGGTTTTGTTTTTCCTATTTCTAGATGCCCCCAACAGGTTGGTTTTTTGGGGGTTTATTTCCCCCTGGTCCTAGGTTATTATTATTTCGGTCTTTTCCTTTATTTTTGGTCTTATTCGACTAATGGGCCAAATTTTTCGTATTTAGTTGTTCAAAATTTTGAAATTGATGAATGGGAGAGGGTTGAACAAAGTTAATCCCAACGTGTGGTTGTCCTTGTGGAGTAGCAATTGGATGTGGAGGACCATAAAATAGAAAATATAGATTATTTTGTGGCACTGATCTATAGGGTACATAGGAAGAATAACACTTTCATTAGTGCTCAAGGTGTAATCTGAGGTAGAGCGAGTACCAAAAATTGGTTGAATAGTCGAATGCATCATGGGTGCTGACAAGGGTCCACTTATGGGTGGAGGAAGGGGAACAGGGTATGGTTGTTGATAAGGGGGAGGAGGATAATAAGGGGGTCCTCCATATATCGACGAATATTGAGGTGTATCATACATAGGTGGTGGTTGGGTGTACAGATTTTGGTGTGTTGTGGTACCAATCAATCCATCTGTTGAGTGAGACATCCTAGGTTTGTCCTGTCCAAATGGTACGGGTCTCGAGGCATTAGGTAGTACTGTGTATAAGTATCCTGACTGAGTATAACTAAGGTCATATTGTTTATATTTGTTGATGGTTTCCTCTTCAGTTTGGGGGAAGGTGGAGGCCACATCTTTGGCAAGGAGAGCGACGAGTGACCTGAGAAACTAATCTGGACATTGTTCTTTGGTGGTTTCTGCTTTGCATAAACTACGTTGCCAATGTCATTCGTGAATGTGGTTGGCGATATGTGTGGTTGAGGTTTGTTTAAACTCAGAAAGAAATTTGAGACCATTGTTATGATGAACGGGTAGTTGAAAGAAGGTAAAAAAATAATTGGCCAAGGATTCAAAAGTCACACGGGACCCTGATTTTTTGTCCACATACCACTTGGCTGATGGACCTATGAGTGTGTGTTGAAATAACCTTAATCGGATGGAGCCATCCATGATTTTGTTTGAAGAGAACCATAAGTGGAAGGTCATGATATGGTTGGCAGGATATTCTCCCACCTTTCCTTCAAACTTGGGAATGTCCAAAGGTAGTTTGGTAGGCATTGCAGGCCATGTGGGGTTGTGCAATATAAGATTATTCGTGAGCTTACTGAGATCCGATATGTTGAGGGAGGCCAAATATGGCATGTGAAGAGGAAGTGGAGGATTATTTCCAGCCATGGTGTGAGCAGGTTCTATGCGTGACCCTTGAGGGGGGTTTGATAGGGTTGTACTTCTCCCTTGAGAAGAAGTTTTCCCCCTGCTTCCTTGTAAAGGAGAGTTAGTGGATGGATGACCTTAGGAAGTGGACCCAATTAAAGTGGAACCAAGAAAATATGACGCCAAAATGGTAGCACTCACAGGGGTGTGAGATGGTTGAGTCGTGAGTTGAAAAAACTAGGAAATCCTCATTGGATAGGAGGGATATTTTGCAAGCGTCTGAAACAACGAGGATTCTGTGGGTCCCCTATGATGTCCAAATAGCAAAGTGGAAATTATGAAAATTGGTGATGAGAGAAGAAAATGAACAAGAGACTTGTATGATATGGACCTTCACAAAATATCTCACAATCACATATAATCAAATGAGAATCATACATAAATCAATTGAAAAAGACGCATACATGTGGGTAGGTGGATTTTGTCTGCATGGGAGAACAAAGAAAACAATTGCTCGTGTCCTAAAAATATGTAATATCATTCCTCTCAAAATAGCAATGGACCTTCCAATAGCACTCAACAGTGGGGTCTGAAGCCACCAGAAGAGGAACTAGTGAAGGATGAAATGATCAGTTATAATGAGGGGTAGAGGGTGCATATCTTGAAAGAGCTGGTGATATTTCCCAATAGCCACACAAAATCTTATTAGGGTGCAATTGTAGCCCACAATTTCCACTTTGGTATATGTCCTAAACTTTTGGCCACTAGGAACCTTGGTCAAAGTGCAACATTTAGATTTTTGGCCTCAGAAATGGGTCACGGGTTGGATCCCTTCCAAGAGGTGGGTGCCTGAAGGGGGGATGCACAGAACAACTGGACCTTGGCCTTCAACCCTTCATGGATATCTCTGTACCTTATGGTGTAGGAACACTTGACTTGGAGCATCTTAAAGTTCCCTATTTATCAACTTCTAATGTTTGAAGATGTGAGAACCAAATAACGGGGAGTTATTTGGATCCCTATCCCCGAGATCCTACCTAGAATAAAAAATTTCTTTTGGAACCTCCTGTGGAGGAAAACTTTGTGAGTTTTTAGAAATTTTTAGATGTGGTTGTTTGAGATATTGGGGTTGTGAACCAATCTCATTTGAATTAAGTGGGAGTGGATAATTCCTTCAAGAAATAGTGGGACATTTCAGGATCCCTTTGGAGGAAACCTACTTCAATCTCCACAATTCGAGATGAAATTATGTGAGTCAGTAGTGACTTTGTGTGTGAGCAAGTGATAAAATGTGCCAAATTTTCAATAACTTAGGTATCACCTTGCAACATGTGGACTTCCTGTGGTCCTTACAATTATTGATTACCTATCTTACTAGATGTCATTGGTACAACCTTGCAGAATTTTAAAGTCCCTAAAGAACTAGCATGGGGACATATGGGTCCCTACTAATCCTTTAAACTCCCTAATGTGACTTAATCTAAGAAATATTCAAAAAACATTCCTAGATTACAAGCATGTGGGAATTTATGGGCCCATTACAATAATGTTTGAACTCCCCATAGTCATGTAAACTAAGAAAGTAGCTTCAAAAACTATCCTAATCTTTGCAACATGTGGGCATGTATGGGGCCCTTACAAATTTAAGATGTTCTGAAAAGAAACTAAGAGGATCCCTAGGGGGGCTTTGTCCTCTCCTAAAGATTTTGTTTTAAGCGAGATGAAATCTTCCCTCAATAAGTTTTCTGATTCTCAAGATCACTCTATGGTGCGAGAGAAGAGCATACTCAATGATTGAAGTTTGATTTGTGGTCCCAATGAAAATGTTTTAAGATATGTGATAGTAAATGATCTTAACTTAAATTTTTAAATCAAAACAATCCATCCATGTGGAAACTCAAAGAAAAAGAGGAGAAATATGGTTCTTTTTAGCCCCATAAGTGCCTATGTTTTGACTAACCCTTCATGCGGTAAGGGAATCTAAGTGTGGTGCATTTATAAATTTCATAAAAGCAATATTTTCAAGGCTAGGGTCCTTCAAAACATCACAAAAAACTCTTACAATGTTGAAATTCTGGATAGATGCGCGGGCCATAGTTTAGACAGAGGCACATGTGGCACCAATGCACAGAGAACTGAGGACATGTTGGCACATTGTGCACAGAATGTGCTGAGAAACATAGTGTTGTTGGCGCACTATGCTTGGAAGATGCACCTATGGGGTAGAAAATCTGCGCACGTTCTGATACACATTCAGGAGGAAACTTTTAAGTGGACTTCTCCTCTTCCAACTCCAAATTCATCTCTTTGCAGGTAAGGCTAGGCCGGTTATGATCCATGCAAGGAAAATGGATCAAAAATAAGTGCTCAAACAACCCAAATAGGGAGGAAATTGATATCTTATCTCCAGTATGGTCTCTAATCTATTGTGTCCTTTTGGTCACTCCAATGAGAAAAATAAGGGCACCTTCAAGTCTAGTTGGGCCTACTAGATAGGACAGAGGTTAGTGTATGAATCAAATGACTCAATCACATGAAATAAAAAAAACAACTAAGCTAATAAAAACTAAAGAAATAACTAAAGAAATGAAACTAAAATGCATGAGGAAACTTGAACCACAAATCAATCAATATGACCAATAATCATGCCACCAATGGATAAATCGTATTAGTGGGAAAACACAAAAGAGAAAAAGGGACTTATGGATCCCCTCTTCCTCCAATGGAGGGATCTTGAGTCCCCTATGTGAGAGCTCTTTCTACAAATGGAAAACTAGAAATAAAATGGTGAAGAAATCCAAGCTTATTCCCTCAAGAGGTGAGGTGAATAGCTTAATGAGATGTTGCTAGTATGCTCCTTGAAGAAAAGAGGTTTATTGAAGGAGAATAGAGGCAGCATAACAATACAATGAGATTATTGAATTCATAGTGCACCCATGGCCTCTTTTAATAGCATATATTTGAGGCATTACCCAATTGGTCTTTAGTGTGAACAAGGGGCCCTTTAGGGCACCCTTGGGCCTTTGATCAACCCCCCATGCGGATTCATCTCGGATTTGATGGTCAAATCGAATTGGGATCTGAACCAAAAGTGGGTGAGGGGCCAAAAAGAACCATAAATGCGTCATTCATGTGTCCTCTTTTGGCTTGTTTTGCCTACGCACATGCGTGCGCTTCCTGTAGTGTTTCTGTGCATGTCAATTTTATAATCAGTTGTACAGTTTGTGTTTTTTGGAGATTTTTTGGGGATGCATGTGAACTAATAGGTGTTTGGAGATATTTTATTCCTAAAACCATTTGCAGAAGAAATTTCAGTGATAACACTTACCATACAACTACTTGCATGACTCCTTTTGAAGTAGTATATGGACAAAATCCACCTTCAGTTCTCTCCTACATGCCAGGTGTATTGAAGGTCCAGGCAGTTGACCAAACACTTACAGTTCACGAGGCTATTCTCCATACCCTCAAAGAGAATTTGGTCATGGATCAGAATCACATGAATAAACAAGCCGATCAAGGTCACTCAAAACAACAATTTGCTGAAGGAGACCAGGTATTTCTTTGGCTGCAACCTTATAAGAAAAATTCACTCAAGGTCGAACATTGTCAAAAACTGGCACCCAAATTTTATGGTCCTTATATAGTTATCAAGCACATTGGACAGGTGTCTTATCAGTTAGCTTTACCCAATCATTCTAAGCTCCATCATGTTTTTCATGTCTCTTGCTTAAAGAAGGTGATTGGAACGCCAAACTCAAACCAACCTTCTCGAGTTGGATGAAGAAGGATCCATTTGGTTGCAGCCACAATCCATTTTGGACCAGCGAGAGCGTCGTCTTCATCAGCATACCATCAAGGAAGTGTTAGTTCATTGGAAATATACAACTTCAACAGATGCCACCTAGGAGGTCGCTAACATTCTGCAACAATTTCCTCATCTCAAGCCTTGAGGACAAGGATGATTCTAAGGGGGAGGGAATGTTAGGGACCTAACCTACCTAACCCCTCAAGTGGGTAGACTAATATATTTCCATGTAATAAAGGTCAATATTAATAAGGCCTATCAATAAGAAGAAATAATTCAAATGTAAGAAGACCTAATAGAAACTTTCGCTTCTAGATGGATCTTCCTCTAGATTGATACTTTGGATAGATAGATTTAGTATAAATAGGAATAGAAGGTATGAGAAGTTTTGTATTGGATATTATTGTAACATAGATCTTCTCTACTGGAGGTTTCCCCCTCAAAGAGGCAAGAGAACATTTCTCTCAGTAATCGAAGTTCTCTTTCTGGTGCTATTCTGGTAGTATTCTGGTATCGGTCTGGTTATATTAATGTTTCTTTTCCATTTATAGCTAATTATTTATGTTTTGCATACTGATTTATATCTGGAATACTATAGATTCATTGATCATAAATTTGATCAATGAACTCTACTTTTCTCTTGCCATGAGTTCAATGGGACCAATTGCAATCTAATTCAAGGAAAAATATTACAAAACCTACAACCTCGGTCTGTCATCCAAAGACATGTTTTTTTTCCACAAATTATTCAGATATTTGTAGGACTCAAGAAATATCTCAATTCAATGTCAACCATATTCTCCTCATCCTGGAACTTACAATCACACTCGCAAACGAATATATGTACATACATTTATGTTTAAATGATCATACAAAGGTAAGGGTTTACACAATTAAGTTGTCTAACACTCGAAATAGAGTGTATCTTGTCTTCATTCATTAATTACACCATATTGTACATCGATTTAAAAGACATCCTATCACAAATTGGCCTAATTACATTCAGTAGGCCTCTCCTCACTCTATGGCCTAATTTATTCGATTAATGGCCTCTCTTTCATGCCTCTTAGGATTACAATTAAAATAAGGAGGATTTTAAGCAAATTAAGTTCAAATCCTATAAATCCTCCAACAATCCCTAAGGGTCCTCTCATATCCAAAAACCTCTCACTCGACTCCTATCTCAAGGATCTATAGATCCATAAATCTCTCAATAAAACCTCAAATATTTCTAAATCACTCAACCCTCGTGATTTTTTCTAACAAGGAAGATTTAATTACATAATTTCAATTCAATACAAACTGATTCAAAACATTCTAGAACTCCTTAAAAGATATGGATTTAAATAATAAAACAATCAAATTTCATTAAGGAACCCACTCCCTTAGTAACTCAAGACCCCTTAGGTCTTGTCAAATGAGCTAGGTTTTGGATTCATATTGCTCCTGCATCAGAATCCCAAGGAAGAACAATGTTGAATATCTCTTTATTATGAGTTACTTTACTTAAATCCACCAGGATCGCATATTATGTGATGTTGTTGTCCACTCATTCTCCTGCAAAATTTTCTTCCTCTACTATACTGCTGCACTATCTGCAACTTTCTAAGATCCTATGTCTTGCTTTGTTGCTTTCTCACAACTTTTCTAATTCAATATCCTTTATACCACAATAACTTGTGATTAATTGTTCCTCCAACTTCATGGAAACTCTCTCTTGTTACCTTCTCAATTAGTTCCCATATTTTTTCCATTCCTTCCAGCTATGTGCTTTGATGGTAGACATCATTGGCATAAGGTATCTGCTGCATGTTTTCAAAAAATATTTGTATGAATACTACCATTACCAGGTCTTCATGGATCTTCTCATCGTCAAAAAAAGTATGCATCCAATGTTTCATATCCTTAAGATTCAAATTCAATCTACATGATTGGTCCAATAAAGTCTATTCTCAGATTTGGTCCAAATGACATATTTGCCAGAAATAGTTTATACCTTTAGAAAAGGTATAAATAGTTTATCATTGCTCTTAAAATAACACCCACGCAAGTTGCGGATATTATAATATCATACCAAGTGTAGAGAATCATTTTTATTTATCAACTGTCTCCACAAGCATGTGTTGATTTATTATAAGAGAAAATCAAAATATCATAAGAAACCAATATACAAGTGATTTAGCTTCTGAAAGTAAATTACTCAGATACTAGGTGTCATAGAAGATGACCCACCTCCTTAGTATATCCCCTCCTGAGAGAGCTATCATCCATCTTGTCTACAAACATATGATGAGTGTGTTCTGCAATTCGTGAAGGAAAGAATGTCCCTCTCTCGTACTCAAATTTGAGAGAAAAGGTACATTTGGGAATTTATCCTAAGGTGCAGTTGTATCAATTGGAAATATTGATGTAGAATCTCAAGGTAGAAGATTTGAGGAGTTGGTCATTGTTACTTTGCATTGATGGGTGGTAGTGGATGAGAAGAAATGGCTAGACACGATTTCATCCAACCTTGGACCTCAAATTTGAAAGGGTTGAGCATGTCCAACGCAGTAGCCAATGACACAATTGATTCATCAAGAAGAATCTATACATAATATCAATTGGATAAATCAAACAAACCCAACAAGAGCATCAAAAGGTTAACTCTAATGGTAAGAAGTTATTTTTACTCAATAAAATGAGGTAAAATCAGTTGAAAAACCAGAGGCAGTATGAAGAAAATGACAAGTTGTATCTAGTTTCAAGAAGAACATTAGTCTGAATGAATGATTTGATTGTGAACAAATATGTCTATAAAGAAATATAAGGAGATCATTTTTAGGGTTGGAACTTTGGGGAATTTAAGAGTCTCTTACAACCATAGTTGTTTGATCACAACCCTCAGGCATAGTCAGATAGTAAAAGAAACAAGCCTCATGAGATTCACTCCTTGCATTATGTTTCAGTCTACAATTATCCTTTTTGTGCATGTGCTCTTGTAAAACCCACCCCTAGAATTGGGCTTCTTGTATCAGATCCCTATTAATAAAATATCAAGAAGCATGTGATATAACATATTCGATGTAACTGTGTGGTGTATGGCTATGGAATAGAAGTGATTTCCTCTTAACAAGTGACCACTATATTTTAATTTATTCATATGTTTGAATCATATGGAGAGGGTACCTCCATGTATTTAAATAACTAAAGATTCTTAATTTTTGTATCATGTTTTGAATGATCTGTTATATGGGTTAGAACTGTTGAATCCTTAATTGATCATAATGTTATTCCCATTCCATAAGCTATGATATTCATTCTTTTCAGTGACTCGTATGTTTATCTGGTTAATCTTCTAATTCACCACTTCACTCATCTTTTAAATTTGAATGTATGAAACACTTGCGGACACATTCCTCTTCTAGATGCAAGCTTTTCTCATATAGCTCAGAATGATTGAGGGTTGAAAGTTCTAAATAGAGAGAGAAATACTTACCCAATTTTTCATAATTTTCTTTGATGCAAGCATGGTTTTAAGGATCACCCTGAGTGTTATCCCTCAAGGTGCCTCGAAATTTATGTATTGACAACCTAGAACATCTCAAGGGATAACAGTTTCTTCTTTATAATTGAAATATTTCAACAATGTTAGGATTTATGTAAATATTGTTAGCTCCAAAATCAATTAAAATTGATGTGCGTTGGTTATGAATCTTACCTTCCTCTTAAATAATGGGGGACTGATATTCTTCTTGTTTTTTTTCCAAGGCTATGTGGATCCTTGCCATGCTTCCTCCCATGTATTCCACTATTTCATCCCCCTAAATGTTGTGGATAGTCCACATTCTTTCTCCTTTGTGAGGGAAGTCCCTATATAAGTGATTTCCCTCACATCCCCAACATTGTATAGGTTGTTTCCTTGGACTTTTCCCAAATGAATCTACCCTCCTAGGCTCATTTTGGGGTTGGATTTCCTTGTTTGTTTCCTTATGAGTTGTTACTGAAAAAAGGGTGGCTTAATATTTTTTTTCCTATTCTCTTTCTTACCCTTCCTCTTGTCATTCCATGCTTTTCTGAAGAATGTATTTCCCCCGCTTTTCTCATAAAGACAATTTTATATCCTTATGGATTCCTTCAAATTATCGAGGTTATCATAGTGTATATTGTCACTGTAGAAGGAGGGTAACCTAGTAAAATATGTTTGTATTTATACCTTCTCATTATTTATGAAGCCCACATACTTCAACAACTCAAAGAACCTCTTCTCATATTTGTCCATTTTCATGCTTCAAAACTTGAGTTCAAATACATATTTGATCTTCATTTCATAGTAATGTTGTGAAAAATATTTCTAATAGAAATATCCTTTGAATTTCCTTCACGAGACATTATTTTTGTCAAGGTGTTTGGCTTGCTTGAGTTGATCCCACCACATGTATTCCTTTACTTGAAAGTGGTAGGTTGAAATTATGGTTTGTACCCATGAGGGGTAATCATGTAGTTGGAAATATTTATTCATTTACAATAACCATGCTTCAACATATTCTCCCTTTCTATGCTCACCATTAAAATTTAGTGTTTTGATTTTCTCGATTTCACCCTACAAAATTTCTAACTTAGGCCTTCTTCTTTACCTCCTGATAGGAGACACACTTGGGATACTCCCTGACCCTAAAATTGCATGAGCTATTTTAGTTGATTGATATGGGAAATGATGGTGCCTTCTAAATATTTTTAATTGTCTTTCATTCCTAAGATGATTCCTTATACTATGGGATCTGGGTGATGACACTTGTCAAGTACTAGCTTCTTACATAGAGTCAGAGTCCTTGTTGACTTACCTATGAAACATATTTAGACTTTATAGAACATCCTCCTAAGATTTCATGATCTTATCATTATATTACCTATAGCTTTGCACTTCTCTATGTAGGATTATCATATTCATATGATCCTCTCTGCCTCTTCTCCCATTGGACTTTATATCAACATTTCCCATGCTGACATGTAGACCTCTGATATCCTCCTCCTGTTTGTAAGCTACTTGGGAATATTCCATAACTCTATTCCTCATAAAATAACCAAATTTTTTTTCATCACCTATAATTCTACAAGAAAATGTGCATGTAATAAAATTTATGTTAGAAAAAATATATATATACATGGTTTTGGAAAATGAATACATAACTTTTCTGATCTTTAAGGCCACCAATAGTATTATTCTAAGTTGACTTCAAAATTTATTTTCCCAATATATTTTCTGGGTGCACACAATGATTCTACTTTTCAATATCTTTCCATTGACTACTATTTTCCTCAATTCTGAGCTCTGAGCATAAAATGATGGGAAATTAAATATTACCACCTTAACCCTCTTGTGCACCTTTGTCCCTAGTGCCAAATAATCTCAAGCACAAAATTTGGCCACCTAAATAGGTAAATTTGTTTGGAACCAAGGAAAAATTTGTATGGGACACTGATAATAGTGCTAATGCTAAATTCATAGAAACTCTCAGATGATCAAACTGATGCTCCAATAAAAATCTGCACCAATCTTGAAATAACAACATTGTCCATTTTGCACTTTTTCCTGTCTTGACAATTTTATCCCTATTTAAGCATCCCTACACCAAATCCTTCGAAATTTTAAACATAATCCCAATTATTTATCTTCATACCTATTTTTTGAATGATCTATCAAAATTTGACCCTTATCCAGGCTCCAAACTAATAGTTATGGCATGCAGAAGTTTTGAATGTTTTCCCATTTTCAGACCTATATGATATATGAGTCTTCTCTCTCGTCCTATATAGTTTCAGGTACCCATATTCCAATTTTATCTCCATGGATGTCTTCAAGGTTCCATTATCTTTCCATATAGTTTTCTTTTTCCCTAAACTTACTTCTGAGCAAGGAGTTATGCCTTTTGGAAGTAAATTGGTACTAAATTATATCATGTACTGTTTCAACTATAACTTTCTCATACAAGCTCTATTTTGTGACCATAATATCTCAATGAAGAGATATCAATGATTTATTTCATTTAAGTAGTAGAAACTCTTGAAAATGTTATTTAGGCCCTCAAAATGCCTCCACAAGTTGATGACCTTCTAAATATAAAAAAAATTTGTATAAAAACACTGATTTACCACTGTAATAGTTCGTTCATCCAAACGTACATGCCTATGAAAATGATTTATCACAGAATTTTCCCATCAAGCTTACAAATGACATGTTCTTAATATTTACCCACAACCTGCAAGTCGCAAGCCTATCATATTCTTTCTCATGGAATTTTTCTTTGGAAAGGTCAAGCTACAAGTTTTATAGTTTTGTTCGCAACTAGCAAGCCTATTAGGATCAACCTTCATAACCTTTTTACCTTCAAGAAATTTTACCTTAACGAAATTTACCCTTGGGGACCTTTACCCTTTATATCATTTTCCCCATGGACTCCTCCTGCAAGAGTCCTCCCCATGATACTCCTCCCGACAAACCTTTTCCAGTATGCTTCTCCTGATGATTCTTCCTTTTGTGGAATTTCTGCCATGAACCTTCTCCCTATAATCCTTGCTTCCACAATCCTTCTCCCACATACTTATTACCAGATAATTTATCCCATGTACTTTCTCCCACAAACCTTCCTCTCATGCACCTTCTCTCATGGACTTCCTCTTGCATACTTTCTCCTATAGAGCTTCACCTACAATCCTTTTTTCTTGCAACCTTGTCACATTGCACGCCATTAAGATCATCTTGTGAGAATTTTCCCACACATGATATTCTCCCCGAAAAACTTCTCTCATGACTTGGTCATCCTGACCGATGATCCCCTATCAATGGTTGAGATTTAATCTTGTTCTCAAATGAATGGTCAAGATTACCCCTGATGCTTAGTCCAATTTGACTTCAAACTTATAGGTTCCTCCATAGAGAGATTCCACGGTGTTGATGCCATGGGTAACCTTCCATTATGACATTCACAGTATAACTTCCACACAACCAAAATTTGGTTCCATGTAATCACTATATATAATTTTCCAAAAATTATAAAATTATAAATTTTTTAAAATTTTATAATTTCTAAAGAAAAAATTGAAAATTGTAAGTGTACTTGAAATTTTTTACTCATTACATAATGAATATTTATCATTGATTCCTAATGTCGGAATGATCCAGGTAATCAATTTTCCAACTCCTAATTCACCATTCAAACATGAAGTTCAACCTCTCAAGACAAAATTAACTCTGTAATATTCAAATTGACATAACTAATCCTCTCTCTAACTATTATAAGGTGAATTAAACTCGAATGTGCTCATAAATTTAGGGATGCCAATATGTTTCCACAATTTCCCCCAAATCCATCACATGTGAAACTCTTCAACAATGAATTTATGTTGAATTTGCATGGGTCTTGGAACATACAATCTCAATGTTGAACCTTCTACTATGATACTAATATGTAATTTCCCTGATCTTAACTGAGGAACATTCCCCTGTGGAATTATACAATAAATAAAATTTTATGCTAAATTATTATGTATCTTACAAGCTATAGGAATACACACACATTTAACCATTCTTCTATCATTTATTTAAATCTAGATACAACTTGTTGAAATAAATATGAATGTAGCTAATTAAATTCATAGAACAACATATAAAATCACTCTCATATACATAATTAATACATAGTGGAATAAACCATAAATATAACACAAAACAAGATAAAACAATTGTCTTCTTAAAATAGTATGCAATAAGCTAATTGCGATGGATGTTCCACCCAACAATGGACTTGCTATTCTAGATCTCAAAATCAAGTCACCCCCGAGATGGGCATAGAATTTCAAAAAAGAGGGAACTCGCAACTCAAATATCACATAACACACTGGTTTTCTCCTACAACAATCTCGATTTCCACTAGCTCTCTTCCTCTTAACCTTCCCAACCCAAGGAATGTACCCCTTCACTAATATTAGTCCATCAAGTATCCCATTCATTTATCAGGGTCTCTCTAGCAAAGGAAACTAGGAATATCACTATTGGGACTTCAAGGGAACCCACTAGTAGGAAAAATGATAGTAAAACAATAGAAATCACTTCTTGTTATAGTGCAACACACATAGGAGTTCACTCATCAGGACAAACGACCTCATTGTTCTACATGCCTGGAAAATTGCTTCTTCAATCTTTAACAACTATAAAAAAAGCTCCATAATTCACCCTATGTCATTTGTCCATCTCCATGGCTCCTCTTTTTCCCTATTATCCCATTTCTCATGCAAAAACATGAATGTCCAAAACTATTTGTTCTTCCCATACAAATTTTCTTCCTTTTCCCCAAGCAAGTTGACTCCCAATCTCCCCAATGTTTATTGTACTTCATCCCCATTCTCCTAATAAATATGGGATGTGACTTATCACACGCAACCTCTTACATGTATTCAATGTTTGGGCTCTCATACATTCAAATAGAAAATAGAAGGTTTTATACACAATGATAATAAAATTCAATAATGTGGGTTTTGATTAATACCCATAAATAATTTCCAACTTGGACCCCTCTATGTTATGACCTAAAGAGGAAATATATAGGGTTAAATGTATATGATATGACCCCAAGGGGGGGCATATATGGGGATACGTGTACATATAATATGTATATATATGTAATAGGGTCGACCTAATAGTAAAGGGGCCTCATGTGTAGGTGTGAATAGGTATATATAGATATCATATTTTCATTATTGCAGACATGTGAATTGTGATGTATAAATGTATTTGGTTATGTGGAAGAGGTTCTCCTATTCTTTAAGGAGTTATTATGTAACCTATATATCTTATCTATACTGGAGTTGTGCTCCACGCTCACATTTTGTACATGGTGTTTGCTTCTATTATGTTATGATAATTTAATAATTTGATTCATTAGATAGAAACTTCCTTCACTTGTTGGAAACTTGGGCCCAATATCTGTCCATGTCCCCCAACAAATAGCATCACATTTTATTTATTAAAATTTAGAAAATACAATTCCGATATTACATTGCTTGGACATAGCCACATTCATAGATACATTATGCATTAATCAAAGTGTGAGATTTTAGTAGCGATGTTACATGTTCCTTGAAAAAAAGAAGCATGCATTGCATACTAACAATATTTTCAAAGACTATGACCTTATGGAAGTTTATAGCTTGTGTTTACAAGAAAAACAAACAAACTTAGTTTCAAAACAAATTATACTTCTGAACAAATACAAATGAATATAAACATTCCATCTTTGTGGCATTTACACATGTTGAAGAAAGACAATACACGTTATGAAACAAGTCATATATGCAACAAATAACCTCAAATAAATTGTCATTTTCTTTCAAATCAATAAAACCACTGTCAAGTTAGAAAATATCTATAGTGCACCTTATGCACAAGTTGAGGATGTGCATCGTCTTGTCTATACTATAAAAAAATACATTGAACAAAATGGAAAGGCTATAATCACTAGAGATTTCAACTATGACATGTTTCAAAATGGAATAACTCAAAATTGATTTCTCTCATTCATGAAAAGTCATAAATTCAACTTTCATATACCAAAGGAAACAAGTAAGAATGGCTCTATGCTTCACCATTTCTGAAAAAATTCCTCAAAAATCTATATTGGATCAGGTATCATTGATGCACATTGGACTGATCACTATGAAGCATTAATTTCAATTCCTATCGAAGCATTTCCTCTATAAACTAATAAAGAGGGTTGTCTAGAACTTATAATTTCTACTCCATTGGAAATTGCCACTATGTAATATTCTAGATATAAAATAGTATGCAGAACATAAATAATTAGCGAGAAATGGAAAATAAATAATGATATAACCATAACAACATCACAATAATACCATAATAGTACCAGAATAACACCAAAAAGAGCACTTTGATTATTGAGAGCAATGTTCACTTGCCTCTTCGAGGGGGCAACCTCTAGCAGAGCAAAGCTCTATTACAATAATATCTAAGACAAAACTTCTCATACCCTTGACTCCTATTTATACTAAATATGTCTATCAAAAGAAAAATCTAGAGGGAGATCCTTCTAGAAGCGAAAGCTTTTATTAGGTCTTCTTACATTAGACTTATTCTTCCTTATTTCTAGGCCTTATTAATATTGACCTTTATTACATGGAGAAATATTATTCTACCTACATGAGGGGTTGGGTCCCTAACATGTCCTCCCCCTTAAAAACAACCTTTTACTCAAGGCTTGAGATGAGAAAATTGTTGCAGAATAGTAGGTGGTTCCCAAGTGGCATCTGTTGGATGTATATCTTTCCACTGGACTAACACTTCCTTTATGGTTCATTGATGTATATGATGCTCACACTGGTCCAAAACTGCTTGTGGTTGTAGCCAAATGGAGACTTCTTCGTCCAACTCGGGAAGGTCGGTTTGAGTTTAGCACTTAGTTCCAATCACCTTCTTTAAACAGGAAACATGAAAAACAGGATGGAGATTAGAATGACTGAGCAAAGCTAAATGATATGCCACCTGTCCCACACACTTAAGAACTGTATAAGGACCATAAAATTTGGGTGCTAGTTTCTGACAATGGTCAGCCATGAGGGAAGTTTTCTTATAAGGTTGAAATCGAAGAAACACCTGATCCCCTTCTGCAAATTGACATTCATAGCAGCCTTGATCTGCTTGTTTCTTCATGTGATTTTAGGCCATGACCAAATTCTCTTTGAGGGTACTGATAATAGCCTCTCAAACTATAAGTGTTTGGTCAAGTGCTTGGACCTTCAAGACACCTAGAAAATATGAGAGAAATGAAGGTGGCATTTTCCATATATTGCTTCAATGCAGGTAGTTGTATGGTAAGGAGTGTTGTACCACCATTCAGCTAGTGGTAACCATTGAGTCCATTGATTTTTCCTTTTCGATGCAAAACACCTCAAATATTTTTCCAAACACTTGTTGACCACTTTAGTTTGACCATCAATCTGGGGATGATAAGCTGTGTTGAGATGCAATTGGGTTCCTTGGATCTTGAACAGTTCTTTCCAAAATTTGCTGGTGAAAGTTGGGTTGCGATAAAAAATAATAGAATGCGGCATTCCATGAAGATTGAAGACCTAATCCATGAAAAGTTGAGCCACAATGGAGGTTGAAAATGGGTGTTGAAGAGCACATAAATGAGCATACTTGGAAAGAAGAACAACTACCATCATGGTGACTGATTTATTTCCCGATTTAGGTAAGCCTCTAATAAAATACATAGAGATATCCCACCAAATACTAGGTGGAATCGGAAGCGATTGTAGTGTGCCAGGAGATTTGACTGTTTCGCCCTTGTTGCGTTGACACACATCATATTCAGCCACAAATTTATGAACGTCTTGTTTCATACCATCCCAGAAAAAAGAACGTTTGACCCGGTCATAGGTTTTGGTAAACCCTGAATGCCCAGCTATGGGTGTAGCATGAAGCTCAGAAAGTACTGCAAATTTAAGTTTTGACTGGGTACTTAAATAAAAACAAGCTTTGTATCGAATATCATCACTGAGCCAAGAGTACCCCGAAGAGACTAGATAATTGGACTGTAATTGTTGTATCAGATGAAAACTTTTGGAATCTTGTAGCCATTCTTGGTGAACAGCTTGGAGCCAATTTGGTACAATGAAGGAGAGGGAAAAAAGGGACCCTTCATCTTCATATTTTCTAGAAAGTGCATCAACAACTACATTGTTTTTTCCTTTCTTGTAAATGATCTCATAATCATATCCAAATATCTTATCACTCATTTTTCTTACTCGGGGGGGGAAACACATTGTTCCAGAAAATACTTGAGACTTTGATGATCTTTCTTAATTTGGAAGTGTTTCCCGAATAGATAAGGGTGCCAAAAATACATGGCATTCAGAATACACAACATTTCCTTTTCATAGATTAATTTTCCCAAATTTCTCTCTGACTATTGTTTGCTGGTAAAGGACAAAGGTCGACCCTATTGCATAAGTATGATGTCAATTCCTTTCCCGAAAGCATCACATTCTAGGACAAAGGTCTTTGTGAAATCAGGAAGGGCCAGGATTGGAGTGGTTCACATAGACATCTTCAAGGTTTGAAAATCCTAAGCGACTGTTGGAGTCCAAGTGAAAGAATTATTTTTAAGGAGAGCACTGAGAGGTGCCACAATCTTTCCATAATTCTTAACAAACTTGCGATAATAACCTGTTAAAACAAGAAATACACGCAAGCTTTTGAGAGTCTTTGGGTGAGGCCAATCTTGCATAGCTTCAATATTTTTAGGATCCAACCTGACATCGGTCTTGCCAACAATGTGACCTAAGTTGGTTTTGCGAGAGTAGATGGAGAATTTGATCCACATGGGAAAGATGAGATTGCCAAGTTTTACTATGGATTAGAATATCATCAAAGAAAACTAAGACAAAATGACGGAGAAAAGGACGAAAGACATGATTCTTGAGGCTTTGGAAGGTGGAAGGGGCATTACACAGGCCAAAGGGCATGACCAAAAACTCATAGTGACCCTCATGAGTTTGAAAGGTCGTATTGGGTATGTCAGCTTCTTGTATACGTATCTAGTGGTAGCCAGAACACAGATCAAGTTTAGTGAAGTATTGAGCACCACTTAGCTCATCCAAGAGATCATACTTGTCCTTGATGGTGAGCTTATTGAGGGGATGAAAGTTGGGACACATACGCCAAGTACCTTATTTATTAAGTACCATGACCACAATAAGATTACCATCCTCTTGGGGTGGATAACATCCTCTTGGAGAAATTCCTTGCACTATTTTCTCAATTTCATTATTTTGGGCAAAGAGGTAGCAATAAGGGATAAAATTGGGAGGAAGATTGTTAGGAACAAGGGGAATGGAATGATCATGAACACCACGAGAAGGAGGAAGGCCCTGAGGGGTGGAAAAAAGAGCTTGATGTTTGGAAAGGATAGCTTTGAGGTCAGGATGCACATAGGGTGTCTCAATGGCTTGAATAGAATGGAGTTGAGAAATGATACTGGAGTGGCCTTTAATGAGGAGATTTTCCATACGATGGGAACTAATGATCTCAAGAGAACCAACTGTGAGACCTTGTAATTGATACTTTTGTCCTTCCTGTTGGAATTGCATGGTTAATTCCTTAAAATCCATATTAATGGGACCCAAAGTGTGTAACCATTCAACACCTAGCACAATGTCACAACCTCCCATGTCAATGGAAAACATATGATATTTCAGTTGGTAACGTCCAATTTGAAGAAAAACATTTTCACACCACCCACCACATTTCATGGACCCACCATTGGCTATCATGATTTGAAAATTATTGACAGCACGAATATAACAATTGGTTTCCTAGGCAATGGGACGGTGAATAAAATTGTGGGTGTTACTACTATCAACAACGCTGATGCCTCCATGCGCTTAATGTAGTCAATGAGCTTGAGCATTTGGGGGGCCGAGAAGCCAATGAGGGAATGCAAGGAAATAAGTGGTTCAACTTCAGATGGGTCAACAAGCTCTTGGATGGCATCGGGAAGGGAGGTTTCTTCAATAAGGGGAACTGTCACATCCTTTTGAGGAACATCTTCTAAGATGGCCATAAATAGTTTTTGTTCCTTACACTTGTGCCCCGAATTTTCATCACAATTCTAGCAGATACCCTTCAATTGGACTTCAACCATTTCATCCCTAGTTAGTTTCTGGACCTTGAGGGGAATAACACGGGGGTTAGGATTAGCGGGTTGAGGGCAAGGAACAAAAGGGGGTTTTTTTTCTAGGAAAAAAAAACTTGTTGGGCCTCTTTAGCACATTGAGTAGCTTCCAACCATGTGGGAGGGTGGTCCATGGGAAAATGGGATAATATTTCATCCTTGAGACCACTGATAAATCATTCATGGAAGAACGCATATGATATGCCCTATGTTTGAAATGCCAAATGCTCAAAATGAGTGATGAAGTCTTCCACTGTGCATGATTGTTTCAACTTGGTCAAATGACCTAGATAGTGGGTATCAGTATCAAAGTGGGCATAGAACTCAACAACAAACTATTTATAGGCAATATACCCCTGACATGAATTTTTGCACCATTGCCACCATTGCCAACGTTCAGGATCTAGATAGAGGACAATATAGAAAAGTTTGGCCAACTTGTCAGTAATACCATGCAGAGAAAAATAATGATCCATTTGAGTGACCCAACCTACAGGATCGGATCCATCAACTTTATTGACCTCTACGCGAGGAAGACAGGGTTCACGATGAAATGAGTTGGAGTGAAAATGTGGAGACTGAGAGGAATCAACAACATAGGGTTGTTTTTATGAAGAAGGACCTGTAGGGAGTATCAAAAAATGATTGACAACATACTAGAGGGAGGTCAATTGGGTTGTGAGGTTTTCTTCCAAGGTGTCAATGCTTGAATTGTTGGAATATAGCCGAGATGTGAGATGTTCGATGGAGACATGGGCTTGATTGACAGAATTTTGTAGATATTGGTTGCGAGTGGTGGGAATTTGGAGATGGGAAGTGTGGGTAAGGAAAAAATGGGTGGGTAGGACCACAAAAAAAATACTTAGAAGTGATAGGTACCACGATGATTAGTTCTTGAAGGGAAATATAATGGGATAGGAGGAAAAATAGGGAAATTGGTAAGGGGTCGGGTCCACTGAAACTAAAAGGATTAAAAATGAAGTGTATGACAGCGATCAGGGAGAAAAGGAGAATCCAATGGAATAGGTCCCAAATAAGTGTGCCTGTGGGATTTATACTCTGCCCTGAAGAATACTGCAGTGACGAAATGCCCAAATGCTTAACAGGAAGAAATGTGTAGTAATTTCGCAGCCAGAATGCATAAGATATTGTAGCACGAAAATAGATCTTATTGATTCTATTTATGTTTCCTTACCAAGGGTAAGGGTATTCAAGGGTTCTACACGCAAGGGTTTGCTCTATGTTATAAGTCTCTGATATACATGTGGGGTCCAATAGTAGTACTCAACCCAATATCCTAGGGTACCAACTAAGGAGGCTATACCGTACGAGTATCCGTACTACCCGAACACCTAGGTACTAGAGAGTATCTTCCTGAGTGTTGTTCTCGGTGGCACTATAGTAGTCAAGAGACAGATCGATTTATCTATGGAGGGCTTCAGGAGATCTAGGTTGATCAGTATACAAGTGTTGTCTGATGCGCTACCACTTGAAGGGGTACCAACGGGGGTTACAAAGGTGGGAAACAGATGTGCGCTTAAGTACCACTTGTATTTCTTGCATGTATGAATCCGTGACTGTGGGTTTATGCGAGTAACGACAAATATTTGTAACTTAAAGACGTCGGAGTACGTCTCTACCCTAAAAAAAAAAAATTAACCCACAATTTTCTGCCAAGGAAGGTGCTCTGATACCACTTGTAATATTCTAGATATAAAATAGTATGCAAAACATAAATAATTAGCGAGAAATGTCAAATAAACAATGATATAACCAGAACAACATCACAATAATACCATAATAGCAGCAGAATAACACCAAAAATAGCACTTTGATTGCTGAGAGCAATGTTCACTTGCCTCTTTGAGGGGGAAACCTCTAGCAGAGTAGAGCTCTATTACAATAATATCCAAGACAAAACTTTTTATACCCTTGACTTCTATTTATACTAAATATGTCTATCAAAAGAACAATCTAGAGGAAGATCCTTCTAGAAGCGAAAGATTCTATTAGGTCTTCTTACATTGGACTTATTCTTCCTTATTGCTAGGCCTTATTAATATTGACCTTTATTACATGGAAATATATTATTCTACCTACGTGAGGGGTTATGTCCCTAACACACTAGTCAATGATTTTAATATATTTGTATATTAGGGAATATGGAAATTGTTATATAAACTATGCAGCTCAAGTATTTTCCAACAAAAAATGTGCATATCATTTTTTCTATTTATCTTAATGCAAAAAAATTACTCTTAACACTTTTTTTTTTATCATATCTATTTGTCCATCGTGCAAACAAAAAACCAACCAAAACATAATTTCAAGGCCAAAGTTCCTCACATCCTCTATACATTTCCATGAAAAACATCTCTTGCATTCTATGCAATCCATGACTACTACAACAATTCTCAAAATTAAGAAAAGAAAGTGTTCACAACAATATCAAGATGATATTAGGAAAACATTGGCACAACTTCAAGAATTTTTCATATAGAAGTCTTCTACATTATAAGCTAACAATTTTGTCAATATGTATGGAAATCAATGGGATATTTTGATTTCTGTAACTTTGTATTGCAGAACTAGGACATATATTGAAAAAAAAATTGGCTATGCCTTTGCACAAAAAAAATCACATTTTTCATGCCAGCCTCTTATTTTTTTCTTGTTTTACATGCGGAAAAAAAAATGTGTGTTTTCCAATCCTCATTAAACACTATATAACTATTTTTTCCCCAAACTTTATTTGTTATTTTCATGTTTGACAAACTGTCATAAGATTCTTTGCTTTCATCAACTTTTTTAAATCACCAACCAAGTTTCAGTTATCTTCAACTTACAATGAATCTAAACAATAAAATATCAAACTATGATTCTTCCAATATTTTATTTCCATCTACATGCCCATACACACATACAACATCTATAATATTACTCATTTCTTAATGAAAAGTACAACTTACAATTTGATACTTTAGAAACAACTAACCTAAAAATGACAACAAAACTTTGATGTTTATTGCTAAAAGAAATCATAAGAGCATATAGTCTATTTCTAGATTCCACCAAGATTCCACTAATAAATTTTTGATCAAAATAGTTAAAAATGTTTTTGTAAAAGACACTAAAGAATTTTTTCCACAAGAATAAATGGTGTTTTTCTCATTATGGTTTTTCTTTTTTCTTCTTAAAATACATAAGTTTCTATTTATTTTTTTCTCCTATTCTTCTTTTTAAGCAAGTAACCATTGCCTTATATCTCGTTACATAGAACTCAAAATACATAAGTTTCTATTTTTTTTTTCTCATGTTGTTCCTTTTAAGCAAGTAACCATCATGTTCTTCTTTTTAAGCAAGTAACCAGTGCCTTATATCTCGTTATACAGAACTCATGTATCAGCAAAACCAATTATTTTATTTCCATTTTATAATAGTATTTAGATAATTTTTACATCTTCTTATCCATTTAAAATTAAAATCTATACTTTCATACAAAACAATTATCTATACTAAATAATTGGTATTCAATGATATAATGTAATCTTAAATTTGTTTTACTATCTTCATTTTTTTCTTTAAATCACTGGTAGTAACTCATAAATTCTTACTTATTGGATATTTTGATAATGTTAGTAACTCATAAATTCTTAGTTATTGTATATTTTGATAATGTCAGTAACTCATAAATTCTTAGTTATTGTATATTTTGATAATGTCTTATGATAGTAACTCATAAATTCTTAGTTATTGTATATTTTGATGCTATCTTATTTTTAGAAAGAAGAATATTATAGATATCGCAAAACAACAATAGAGGAAATATTTATTCATTCATTTCAAATATTATTTTAATTGCACTTTTCAAAAAACAAATTGGTACATCATTCAAAGTCAATCTTCAATGCAATGCATTTATATATGAAAGTAAAGAATTCTTAAAAAAACATAAAAAAACACTTTTCTATTTTCACTACATTTTCTTTTATTTCTTTAGTATTTTTAATGCATTATTTGCATTATTTATAAATCGATCAAAACAAAATTATTTGTTTAACTTATAGTAAGTTTTGTTTTTCTTGATATATTAGTTAATATTTCCATAGAGACTAAGACAATTAATACAAATATTGAAAAATCAAAAGTAACAGTAATTGAGAAGTGAGATTCTTATGTTATAATTTTCAACCTATAAAAATAACTTATTTTTTTTATTTTTTCTTGTATTAGGATCAAAAATTTTTGGCTAGTCTCTTATATAAAAATAATAAAATATAACTATAGTAAAAAAATCTATGTACAATGTTCTAAAAGTACATATGTTTTTTTGCCACTCACAATCCTTTGAAACAACATGTTCTATTGTGTAATTATCCACACACAAACCACAAATATTCTTTGAGAGTGATGTATTTGTCATTTATGTTTGAGGCTATAAACAAATGATTAATTCTCCCACAAAAATATAACTTTCCTTTGTTGATATCATATACAAACATGGACAAGTGTCTATAACAGTGAATGTCACAATTGATTTGATTTCATAATTTGTTTCTTATTTGAGCCTTGGCATGAGTGTTTGGATTAGAAACCTTGGCCTCCATCAAAAAACATTTTTTGAATTGGGAGATGTAAAATATTGTATTGTATTGAAGGTAGGCTCATCAATTGAGAAAATTGTGAAAGTTTCCATAAACATTAAGCTTTCACCGATAACAATTATAGTTTCTCTAATTGCATTTGAAGTGGCATACATAGTCGGATCTATTGTTTCTATTGTGAAATTTTGATGTGAAATAACAATCAATATAAACGTTTCCTGAAAGATACCCTACTTGAAAAAACTAAAGAAATTGTAAGTGGTGTACCTTCTTTTTCAAAGCGGTACTTTGCATTCAATATATTTTATTTATTTGGATTCAACTTCTTGTTTAATAGTTTTCTGCAATATTAAAAAATAACATTATCATTATTTCATTATCATCTAAATCTAAATCTTCTTATAAGGAGTTTTTCTCTCAAGTATAATAACAACTAGCTTGCCAAATCTTCTTGATATTTCTATTCAATAAAATAGATTGTAATGGTCCAAAATTACTTGTACCCTATCGAGTGGAAATTAAAATTTATCCACTTGTTAAATGACTCTTCCAACAAACAAACTATGGACTCTTCACAGTAGCACACTTTAGGTAATAACATTTAAATAAAGAATCTTCTCATTGGATTACTCTATTTGCAACAATCTTGAATGTTTTGTCACAAATTTCAACCCATATTTGTCTTGATAAATGTTCAATTTACATACAAGTGAAAGGTTCCCTAACTACAAAATAAAAAACTATCCTTGCCACCTTTTAAACCTCTTTACAGTGATTGCAAACAGTTACTATGATGTCTTAGTGAGATGTGCTCATTGTCAAGAAAACAAATCATACTTCTATAATCATATCTTAGAATGCATGCTAAAAACCATGAAAACAAGGATCACTTTCCTCCTATGCAACCTAAAATTGCAGCAAGTGTTACTTAAATTGATAACAATGTCCTTTCAATAACATCAAACTGATATTATGCAAATGTTGGAACAACTTCAACAATTTTTCCTTCAAAGATCTTTCACACTTTTATTGAACAATTTTATTAATGCATACACAAATCAATAAGATCATATTCCTAATCAAGAGTTGTACAATTCATTATACACCTTTTTGCATACCACTATTTCTAGAAAATTAAAAAAAAATTTCTAGTTTGCTATTGAATAAGTTTGTTTCATTAAACAACTACTATTATTTCTTAATAATTGAATTCTCTTAAAAATGATTTCTGATTTTATTCTCTTCAACACCATATTTTTACTTACATTTTACATTTTCTTTGTATAACATATGAAAACTTCATTTTCTATTTTATATCTCATTTTGTTTTTATTTTTTAATTAAAGCATTTTATACATTTTCTATATTTATTACATTTCATATTTGACTTTATTACTTTGTACTTTTATTTTTCTATAAATACATTATTAAAAACAAATATGTGTTTTGTTTTATTTGTTACGAAATGATATATATATATATATAAGCACACATTGACTACCCCATGTCACTTGACTGCTTCAAGAAATACAATAAGATAAAACTCTTTATTTTCTAGGCCTACTTATTTATCAGACTATGAAATTTTACATTTTGAAAATTTTATAAACTTTAAACTTTTTAAAGTTTATTAATAAAAAAAATTGCAATTTTTTTATAAACTGTTTTAAAGGTTATTAATTAACAATATTTTATTTTTTTTAAACTAGAAAAAACATTTCTCAATACCGACGCACATATGGTCTTAAAATATATATCATCAAACCTTTAACCTTTTAATAAATCATATACCATCCTTTGTGATATTATTATGAAAATTTAATTACATATGGAATATTTTTCTCTAAACATCCAAATTAAAACTTTCTTGTTTATAAGCATGGTTTTGTTATCGAACAATAATGGACATTTACCCTTGCTAGTTAACTTCGACCTTGGACCACTTTTCCTTCTATTATTTTAATAATAGAATTAAAAGTATTATCTGCTATTTCCTTTCACTTAGAGTTCAATATACTTGTCACCTAAGGTTCATACTTATGCAGGGACAAATCTCTATTCTAATGTGTTCCCATCCTATGTTCATATGTTCTCATTCATAAAGTAGAGTTTATATCAATTTGTTCCCATCCTTTTTCTGTATGTTCTTATTTATAAGTCTCCTAAGGTTTATACTTATGTAGGGATAAATATCTATTCTAATGTGTTCCCATACTTTGTTCATATGTTCTCATTCATAAAGTAGAGTTTATATCAATTTGTTTCCATCCTCTTTCCATATGTTCTAGAATTTATGTCTATTTATTTATAGATGATAATAATGTTGTAAAGAAAGTGTTTCATATATGAAAGAGGATTAGGAAGAATAAGATACATTTTATGTTTATAGATGATAATAACGTTGTAAAGAAAGTGTTTCATATATGAAAGGGGATTAGGAAGAAGATACATACTTTGTGAAATTTAGAAATCAATATGTCATCATTATAGAATCCAACTCAGATGTCATCTTAAAAGTAAAGAAACATTTAACGAGTACACATTAAGGGTAAATAACATCTATAACTTAGAAATAAGCTCGTAATAAAGGATTAGAAACTTTAAAATATAAAACCATATGTATGCATAGCAAATTATTTGACACTGCACATTAAAAATCAGTTCTATTTTTTCCTTTTAGTTCTCATCCTTTATCATCCTTCAATTCCATGCTACCTTGAGTTAGGATTGAGGTTGTATGTATTTTTATACCATGTAGGTGAAAATATCTTGTCTTCTTTTATCATCCTTCAATTCCATGCTACCTTGAGTTAGTATTGAGGTTGTATGTATTTTTATACCATGTACGTGAAAATATAGTTTCTCCCTTTATCATCCTTCAATTCTATGCTACCTTGAGTTAGAGTTAGGATTGAGGTTGTATGTATTTTTATATCATGTAGATGAAAATATTGTGTTTCATTTTGCTAACCTATAGGTGCAATTATCTTTTCTCCTTTTTATAAATGCATAACATTATATAAAGTTATTATTTATTTCAAAGTTATTTTTTTTTAGACATGATGTTCATTGCATTTATTATAAACGATACTACTATTGAAAGAATGAATCTATTAAAATTATTTTATTTGTATTTTTAATTGTTTGTTTTTTCAACTTTGATTTTATCATAATTTTTATACAAAATGTGAAGTGCTACTATAGTATCCAAAGTCAACAAAAGTAAATTTCTTAGCATAAACATAGCTTTTTGTCTTTTTAATTTTTAATTTGATGAATGTTTTTATATTTATTGAATGTAACATAGTATCAGAGTTGTAGGTTAATTGTGGAACTATGTTTATAACACATGACAAAAAAAAATGTCCTTTGTCTCTTAGTAATAGAAAGTTTGTTTATATATCTACCAATTCAAACACACATCTGATAAAGCAATTTAGAGGTATTTTTTTCACCTTGTGGAGTTGTAAGATCTCGGTTTTGTTGGAAGATAGAGAATTATAGAGTATAGTAGCTCACATTGATTCCAAACCTACATAACAAATTATATAAGAAATTAGATTAGTAGAGAAGAAAAGATTCATACTGCAATTGTATTAAATATTGAGAACTCAATAGTTTATCGAGTGATAAGGGATAAAACTACAAAAGATAAATTTGTCAAGTTAATAAATCTATATGAAACAAAAACCATCATTTTAAAGTTCACTCTTCATCGACATCATGTTTGAGTAAAAATAAAATAAGGAAATATCCTATTAACACATGTCAACCAAATAAAAGATGTTATTCATTAGTGTGTAGAGATTGAGTCAAAAGAAACAACGAGGGATATGGTATTTCCATTCTCTTGAAAAAGTTTTCAAGTTCCTTTGAAAATTCCATCATTTACATCAATAACCAAAGTAACTTGAAGCATGATGATATTGTCAATGTAATGTTGCAAGAATAATATACACAAAGGAGAACAAATGAGAAGGTTAAAGAACGATTGCATTTAGTAAAATTTCAAGAATTACATCATTGAATACAATTAAAGAGTGCAATTATGGTTCAAAACATGGAGGAGTAATTTCACAAGCTCAATCAATCAACCGAGAACAAAAATCTAATCAAGTGCAACCATTGTCAAAAGAAGGGGCATAAAGAAAAATATTGACAAGTAACTACAATAGAAACAAGCAAAATCAACTTGCTAATTTCATTGAAACTAATAGAGATACATTGTTGATGTTAATATCTAATCAAAAATATGTTGTTTATTGACTATTATTTGATTCTAGAGCAACGAAACCTTTCCTTTCTTGGAAATAGTTCTCAAAAATATGTTGTTTATTGACTATTATTTGATTCTAGAGCAACGAAACCTTTCCTTTCTTGGAAATAGTTCTCTCTCAAGACTAGACTATCATAACTTGAAATAACTTATATCAAAATTACACTTGAAATACTCTGAATGAAAACGTTTAAATTTTTATTTAAAAGTACATTGTTTATTGACTATTATTTGATTCTAGAGCAATGAAACCTTTCTTTTCTTGAAAATAGTTCTCTCTCAAGACTAGACTATCATAGCTTGAAAGAACTTATGTCAAAATTACACTTGAAAGGTTGAATGAAAACATATAAATTATTTTAAGAGAAATGTTGGAGTGAACAAAATCATTGAGCCAAATGAATAGAAAATCAACTTTAATTCTTACCATGTTAAATCTAACTCTAAATTTCTAACTATTATTGAAAAAAAGTTCCTAGATACAAATAAAATTATACAACTATAACCTAACATATGATATGATGATTGATAAATTTTATAAAAAGGTTAAAAACAAATGTTTCAAATGAGTTTTTTTTTTTTTAACCAAGAATTTTCATGTCATTATATTAAGAATTATCAATACTATTATACTAATTTTGTGAAAACTAAAAAATAGTTTAAAATAAATTTATTTAATATATATGTTTTAAAATTTCAAAAATACTTACTATACAAATTTTATTAATTTTAAAATACATAATGTTTTTTTCAAAATTAATAACCATTTTTTTTATTAATATAAAATAATAGTATCTAGCATAAAAATATCATTTAATTTAATGATTAACTTAAGATTTCTTGGATGGGGTGACAACTGGCCAAGGGGAGAAAGGTAGCGTGTATGTGGTGAGCAAAGTTAATACCCCCAACCTCCATCCATACAACCATTCCTCCTGATTGGTGGGATCTCACTTGGTAGTAATCGTAATTCTATGCAACACCATTCAGACTTCAATGTCTCCCATTGTGATCCAATGCTGGAGTAAAGCAGCAGGTACGAGACATCAAGTAGAAGCCACTTATGCTTTCATGGCAGTACTTGCAGTCATTTCTTTGGCCTTTATGAAGGCATGTGCCCTCGAGCACTATGCCATTCTTCATCTTCCACCATCTCCCATTCATTCTTTGAGCACTCTGTCATCTTGTATCTCCCAGACTTCGAGTTGTGAACACTCAGTCATCTTTTCTCTCTCAAGACTCTCCATCACTCTGTTGGCCTCCCTCCCCAGTCCTCACTCCCCCAGCACAATACCTTTAGCCGATATTTCTGCCATTATGCCCAGACAATGCGACAAACCCAAAAGAGGGCCTCAGTATTACATTTTTCTTGCTCGGTGTAATCGCCCTGATCCCTCACAACCTTCGATTCCAACCACCAACACTGGACATAATTGGCTTTATTTTCCTTTTCCCAACACTCCTCACTCATCCCCACCCCCATCGACATCATGCTTGACCTAGGAAGTTTCCCAGTGGAGGAAGAAATCCCTCCCCTCGGGTTACATCCTTTGGAATACATGCTAAGGATGGATATCAACAACAATCCCCAAGCTAGGCATTTGGAACATGGTGGATGTTTGGTTGAAGAATAAATCCCCCCCCAGATGGTTGACCAACTAGATTTCTCAAAATGCCACCTCTGGAATGGCCTTGGATAAAATTCCTCCAACGGACTTGGACGAAATTCCGCCAACGGCCTTGGATGAAGATACAACTCAGTGCACTGGTGGGAAAATTGAGCAACCTCCGCTCAATCGACATTGCCTTTTGGATGACCACCTCTAGCTGATCTTTGATATGAGGCAGAACCTAGAGGAGCAATTGCATAATCAACGCACTCTCAACCAGCGTATGGACCTCCTGTTCGACTCTTTCGCAGGTACTCCAGAAAAAACGTTTTTCCCAACCTATGGAAAAATATTTGTCTTCACTTAGATATCTAATTGATGCTTGGGTTCACCACTTCTCTATCCTATTTTATATTTGTATATCAAGAACCAGTTTTAGACTTTTGTTAGTTTTGTATTTCTATGGTGTATGGCTTCCATGTCTTGTTGGATGGTATAAGTTATAGTCTTGGATGCATGATATTAGGCACGTCACACTTTTGATGCATGATATTAGACATGTAATATTTTTTAAACACGACACTTGTCATGTCCTACTTCATAGTTCTTCTAATCTATATGTAAGACACCTATTCCGGTTTCCATGTTGTGGCGGAACAGGTGGCGAAGCATGATCTTTGTACTAATTCGATGTTTTTGAGGTAATATATATAGTTTCTCTTTTGTTTACAAAAAAAATACTGAAGATAAGATGAATTTATTTTGTATAGTTTGAGTAAGATTAATGGTTAAGAAAATGGTTTTCCTAAGAGCTTGCATATTAAATTTTGCAAGGGGGTAGAGTATGTATATCTGAACAAGATGTTGTTTGTGGATATTTCTATGATGCTTGAAAGGTACTAGCAAGTTCAATAATATTGTTTTTAGTTATGAGAGAAGTGTCTATATTGGTCCATAAATTGTTTTTATATGTGATATTTTCCATAAAAAATTATTTTTAGCATCTACAAAATAAAATCTCATTCTTACAAATGAAATTGCAATATTTTTTCCAAGAAAAATTAAAAAAAATGACATATTTATCAAAAATTGGTAATTAAATTTACATAAACTTTATCTTGAAAAAAGACAATCAATGACAATATAAAAATGGTTTATGATATGTACTCATTTATTAAAAACCGTAATTTGCAAAATAATCATCCTTAATTAAAACTAACCCTATTGAGACGATTTCATGTGTTCTCAGCAAATTAAAGTATAAAATTCTACTAAAATTGAAATGTTATGGGATTGTAATTACAAACTAGAATAGCCATAGATGATAAGTCAAAAATGGTAAGTCAATATGAAAAAGATATTATATTTAATTTGTACATCCAATAAATAATTTGTTCAAAATGTTTCATATTTGCAAGGTTTTTATCCATAATTTATCATTTCAAAGAAAGCGTGCAACCAGGTCCAAGGAAGGAAAAATATATAATTTTTGAAATGAATATTGTAGAAAACTGAAGGTGAAAGCATAGAAGCATTCCACCTACCAAACCCAAAATCGATACGACCGTTGGTACCATTATGTGGGTGGGGAGGATAAATCGGTATGGGTGGCCTCAAGGATTCTAGGTGTAGAGGAGCGGATGTCTCCCAGTTCAGGAACCCTTGTCGAGCTCATTGGTAGGGATGAATCCATCATGTGAGTCTCCTTATCACAATTGCATTTTTCATCCTTTCTAATGAAATGATAGGCGTTGTATATTTCTAGATTTTTCTCTGCAACTAAACATTCTAGATGTAATTGTATTAAACATTCTAGATGTAATTGTATTAGTAAATGAACTTAACAAAGGTTTTATTGAAAATTAAAACCAGATTTTTCTCCGCAACTAATTGTATTAGTAAATGAATTTAACAAAGTTTTTATTGAAAACCAAAACCAAATATAGTGAAGTTAAAAAAAACTTATATTTGATGCTTTGCTTCTGGTGTGTTTATATTTGTGTGTTGTTGGCATTCTTTGCTTTGTATTTATCCTTGTAATTGAGTCATCAAACAAACATTTCATTCATGCTAATCTTTGTCCTGTACATATGGAGTATGGAGTTTGCAGGGATCAGAGGAAATGGATAGTTTGGAGCGGCCAGTGTGAAGAAAGAAATGAGAGGAGGATGTTGTGTGTGTTCAGGTGATTTTCTATGGGACAAAGAACCAACATGTTTGCAAGATGGTTTGCATGGTGGTGTAGGTGTCAACTGGATATCAACTCAATAGAAAAAGGATATGGACTATGCATTGAGAAAACATTTAATGTTAAGAAATAATGCTAGACTCATCTCTAGCATTACTTCGTTTGGAAAAACGAGTCCACAAATATATGATTTAAATAAAATATAACCTAAGATATCTTCCTCTGTACCTTGGGAAGAGGCCAAATAAAAGGGAAAATCCGAAAGTTAAGTTAAATTTAATGAATTTTCAACTTAGATTGTATGAACCTCTAAAATTTTTCTTTAAAACAAACTAAAGTCATTGATCTTCATACCAAACTAATAATAGACTGACTAAAAATCAATTACTAATAGTCCCTCCCAAGCCAGAAGGACACGAACTAATAATGAATATATTATCTTTTGTAAATCTCAAAATGGTGTTAAGAAAATAAGAGGAAGTGGAAAATTGTAATGAGACAATATTACACTCAATTTTGTTTTATTAAATTTAACAACACTTTTGTCTTTTCCATTCCAACTCCATATCACTTACACCTATTTAGATTTTATATCAAAACAACTTAAAAAATTTTAAACAAATTTTAAATTTACTTTTTTATCTAACTAAACATCACATCAAAGTACAATGACATTGCCACCATACAACTTTTATTAACCTATATTACCAAATTTAACTTTCCAAAAAACAACCATCTGAATTCAATCATTGAAACAATTATGTAACCGAAGTAAGCTCACAATAAATAAATACCATGAATACAATGTGATGTCTTTATAGATTGCACAATAAACAAAGACCATCAATACAATATGATATCCTTATGGATTTGAATATAGACTCTCTTTTTAAATAAAATTATGAGCTATATTTTTTCCATTTGGATTTTTTAACTTTATATAAGTTACTACGAGAACTTTTTTTAAGGTGGTTGTTACAACTCATCTTTTAACAATAGAATCTCCAGAGAACTTTAACACACACATATATATATATATATATATATATATTTTGTAACATTCTGTTCTGGTGCACTTACAAAACTTATTCTTTGATGTAACGACTTCCTCATTACGACAACCATTCTGATAACAGGTGCAATTTTTTTTTTTGTGTAAGGTGTGTGCGCGCGTGTAGAAGTAACAACACCCCGACTCTACATCGCCATTCGACGACCAACAAGACGCAACCCTGACAAGGTAAAACTGAAGGCACACAACGAGTAACTGCAGCAGTATACGACCACAGGCATAAGGTGCACATCAAAAACATTAAGACACACTGGGGGAGAACAGTAAAAATACAGAGGGAAGAGTCCATGGTGTGAGGGTTACTATTTCTGCACAGGAAAGCAGGGCGTTTAGTCTTATGTCTTCTCGAAAGAAGATTAGACAGGCTCCTGGCCGACTGCTCAGGCAGGAACTAGTAACCCGACCTAAAACAAGACGCAAGTAAGACGGACACAACAAGACGACCCCGACACATCACAGTGACAACAAGCGACAACCGCCCCTCGACATAAGGTGTACAACTAGCAGCTGTAAGCAGAAAACGACACCGGGTGTTAAGTACAGTATAGTCATCGATGGAAGAATCCAACAGTAGAGTTTACCATTTCTGCATAGAAAATCAGGGCTTTTAGTCTTATGTCTTCTCAAAAGAAGATTAGACAGGCTCCTGGCCGACTGCTCAGGCAGAAACTAGTAATCTCTGTCAGGTGTGTCGCAAGAGTGGAAACCGTGCCTTTAAAGGGCCCGAGACTCTTGATACGGCACTGGATTCTTTATACAGAAAACTCACACACACAGACATGTCTCCTAAGGCTACCAAGGGGGGGTGTCTACATGGAACTTCACTCTCATTACAGACTCAGAAATCGTATTGTACTTAATCAAGGTTATTATACCGTAAAAGTTTATTAATAACAATAAAGGTTATAGTAACACTGGCATGAAAAATTAACACCTTATATTCGCATCACAGTCCAAGCCATGATTCACAATTACAACCCTCTTATATGCTACCGCCACAAGATTTACAATGACCTTACTAGATAGAACGTTCAAATAACAAGAGGATCTCACAATTTGACATCATTAAGATCATCATTCCTTTAATAAAGAAATAATAGCTACACCATTCCTTTTTGTAAGTTGTCTACCCATCTACACTCTATATTATGTGGCGACAATACCCTTACACTAATGTCAACTACAAGGATAACCTCAAAACTTTAATCAACGTCTTAAGCAAATAAAAATGAGACATCATGGTTGAAAACTGTCCATGGTAACAATCCCCAAAATTAAAAATGTCACCTATAATGATATCGACCTTTAGAAGGACAAGAACGAAATAAAATTACATTTCTTTTAATATGACAAAGCTTAAAAGGCAATACTTATCGTCAACATATAAAGGTACCCTCATGTTACAATTGATGTCAATTCAAAATACTCTGTGATGTCCCGAATTATGAGCTATCCATGTATAAGGATGACCCCTTTTTAAAATCATATTTAAGGGTATCCATTTAAAAGACAAAATTAGATAGCGATATAATTTCCAAGATAAGTTTTAAAAGAAAAACTCATTGTCCTATGTACAACAACATCTTATCTATAAATTACATCATGGTTAAAATATCAAATGACATCAAGATTGAAATGACAATATGTAACCAAACCATATTAAATCAATCATATTAAAAATAACCAAAGTTAGAAAGGACCCAAATAACGACGGTAAAGATGCCAGCGTTTGAAAAAAATAGCCATATTAAAAGGACAATTTATATAATTTCATCTCATATTGTAAATTAATGGTGACTCTAACATTAGTAAATAAAAGCAATAACATTCCCTTGCATGACCATTTCAATAATATGATGTAATTAATATTTTACTAACCTCCCTCACATTGCACGATTACATCATCATGTAACATTTACCCTGTAATTTATCATCACAAAAATATCGAACACTGCAGCTATAAATCAGAACCATTAAATCTTACACAATTTTTAAAAAAAAAACAAGAGTTCCGGACCATACTCACGCTGTACATCAGCTAGATACGGTCGTATGCATTGGGCCTTAATATCACGTTTCAGATTAGCATAACCGGGAATGGAGAAACAAAACTAATCCTTTAACAACATAAAATCAAACAACTGTATTAACCGTTGCATTTAAGGAATACAGTAATTGTCCAGATTTATGGGGTGTGCAGATCTAGTTCAAAAATGATGATAATTTAACTATTATAGCTACAACCGGACCCCACTCCCTTTTCTTTTAACTCACAGTACCTGGGCACCCATTTACGTTACCATGCAATCCGTATCCTCAGCAGAACATCCGAAAATCAGGGGTTTTATTTTTTTCTAAAAACGAGGGTATGGCTGTCACGGTTTGGGAAGGAGAACAGAACCTTCTCAGCAATAAAATTTGAACCCAGGGACAGGCTATCGCTACACTCAGTGAAATTGTAGCAAGAACAAAAACGAACTGCCAATGATGTATACGGGATGCAAAATGACAAAAACGAGATGCCCAACGTTTGCCAGGAACGCAATAATGAACAAAAACGAGATGCCCCCGATTACACGAGACACAATAAGGAAAAGAGACAGGCCAACGAATTTACAAACTTCTGGATCAAGAACAAACATTGGCATTCGAAATGCAATTAGCTTGGCATTCACCATAAAGATGCAGACCCCAGTAGATAAACGAAATGGAATGGAAAACGGAAGGCATACAGGTTGCAATTGATTTGGGTTTACCCTTAACACGCAGATTCCAAAGAATAAAACGAAATGGAATGGAAAACGGAAGGCATACAGGCTGCAATTTGATTTGGGTTTACCCTTAACACGCAGATTCCAAAGAATAAAACGAAATGGAATGGAGAACGTAAGGCATACAGGTCACAACTTGATTTGGGTTTACCCTTAACACGCAGACCCCAAAGAATAAAACAAAATGTAGTGAGGCGCAGTCTGGAAGAGAACGCCCATAAGCAATGGCTCGCTGCATATAAATGAAACGCCAAAAATAACATTTGCCCAACGCCCAATAACAGTTTTAAAAAAAACTCCCTNTATCCTCAGCAGAACATCCGAAAATTAAGGGTTTTATTTTTCTAAAAACGAGGGTATGGCTGTCATGGTTTGGGAAGGAGAACAGAACCTTCTCAGCAATAAAATTCGAACCCAGGGACAGGCTATCGCTACACTCAGCGAAATTGCAGCAAGAAGAAAAATGAACGGCCAACGATGTATACGGGACGCAAAATTACAAAAACGTGATGCCCAACATTTTCTAGGAACACAATAATGAAAAAAACGAGATGCCCTCGATCACACGGGACACAATAAGGAAAAGTGACAGGCCAATGACTTTACAAACTCCTGGATCAAGAACAAACATTGGCATTCAAATTGCAATTAGCTTGGCATTCACCATAAAAACGCAGACCCCAGTAGATGAACGAAATAGAATGTAAAACGAAAGGCATACAGGTTGCAATTGATTTGGGTTTACCCTTAACACGCAGATTCCAAAGAATAAAACGAAATGGAATGGAAAACAGAAGGCATACAGGTTGCAATTTGATTTGGGTTTTCCCTTAACACACAGATTCCAAAGAATAAAACAAAATGGAATGGAAAACGGAAGGCATACAGGTTGTAATTTGATTTGGGTTTACCCTTAACACGCAGATTCCAAAGAATAAAATGAAATGGAATGGAGAACGTAAGGCATACAGGTTGCAACTTGATTTGGGTTTACGCTTAACACGCAGACCCCAAAGAATAAAACGAAATGTAGTGAGGCGCGGTCTGGAAGAGAATGCCCACAAGCAATGGCTCATTGCATATAAATGAAACGCCCAAAATAACCTTTGCCCAACGCCCAATAACAGTTTAAAAAAAATCCCATTGTAT
>JASDQU010100840.1:272638-300737 GCA_032191745.1 Picea mariana
TCTCTCAAGGCTCTCCATCACTCTGTTGGCTTCCCTCCCCAGTCCTCACTCCCATAGCACAGTACCTCTAGCCGATATTTCTGCCATTATGCCTAGACAACACAAAAAACCCAAAAGAGGGCCTCAGTATTACATTTTTCTTGCTCAGCGTAATCTCCCTGATCCCTCGTAGCCTTCAATTCCAACCACCAACACTGGCCAGAATTGTCTTGATTTTCCTTTTCCCAACACTCCTCACTCATCCCCACCCCCATCGACATCATGCTTGAGCTAGGAAGTTTCTGAGTGGAGGAAGAAATCCCTCCCCTCAGGTTGCATCCTTTGGAATACATGCTAAGGATGGATATCAACAACAATCCCCAAGCTAGGCATTTGGAACATGGTGGATGTTTGGTTGAAGAATAAATCCCCCCCCAGATGGTTGACCNAGGCATTTGGAACATGGTGGATGTTTGGTTGAAGAATAAATCCCCCCCAGATGGTTGACCGACTAGATTTCTCAAAATGCCACCTCTGGAATGGCCTTGGATAAAATTCCTCCAACGGACTTGGACGAAATTCCGCCAACGGCCTTGGATGAAGATACAACTCAACGCATTGGTGGGAAAATTGAGCAACCTCCGCTCAATCAACATTGCCTTTTGGATGACCACCTCCAGCTGATCTTTGATATGAGGTAGAACCTAGAGGAGCAACTGCATAATCAACGCACTCTCAACCAGCGTATGGACCTCATGTTCGACTCTTTGGCTGGTACTCCAGAAAAAATGTTTTTCCCAACCTATGGAAAAATATTTGTCTTCACTTAGATATCTAATCGATGCTTGGGTTCACCACTTCTCTATCCTATTTTATATTTGTATATCAAGAACCAATTTTAGACTTTTGTTAGTTTTGTATGTCTATGGTGTATGGCTTCCATGTCTTGTTGGATGGTATAAGTTACAATATTGGATGCATGATATTAGGCACGTCACACTTTTGATGCATGATATTAGACATGTAATATTTTTTAAACACGACACTTGTCATGTCCTACTTCATAGTTCTTCTAAACTATATGTAAGACACATGTTCTGGTTTCCATGTTGTGGCGGAACAGGTGGCGAAGCATGATCTTTGTACTGATTCGATGTTTTTGAGGTAATATATATAGTTTCTCTTTTGTTTACAAAAAAAAAACTTAAGATAAGATGCATTTATTTTGTATAGTTTGAGTAAGATTAATGGTTAAGAAAATGGTTTTCCTAAGAGCTTGCATATTAAATTCTGGAAGGGGGTAGAGTATGTATATCTGAACAAGATGTTGTTTGTGGATATTTCTATGGTGCTTGAAAGGTACTAGCAAGTTCAATAATATTGTTTTTAGTGATGAGAGAAGTGTCTATATTGGTCCATAAATTGTTTTTATATGTGATATTTTCCATGAAAGATTATTTTTAGCATCTACAAAATAAAATCTCATTCTTACAGATGAAATTGCAATATTTTTTCCAAGAATTTTTTTTTTAAAATGACATATTTATCAAAAATTGGTAATTAAATTTACATAAACTTTATCTTGAAAAAAGACAATCAATGGCAATATAAGAATGGTTTATGATATGTACTCATTTATTAAAAACCCTAATTTGAAAAATAATCATCCTTAATTAAAACTAACCCTATTGAGATAGTTTCATGTGTTCTCAGCAAATTAAAGTATTAAATTCTACTGAAATTGAAATGTTGTGGGATTGTAATTACAAACTAGAATAGCCATAGATGATTTGTGCTCATACTAGTGGAATTTCTGGTCCAAAAATGGTAAGTCAATATGAAAAAGATATTATATTTAATTTGTACATCCAATAAATAATTTGTTCAAAATGTTTCATATTTGCAAGGTTTTTATCCATAATTTATCATTTCAAAGAAAGCGTGCAACCGGGTGCAAGGAAGGAAAATATATATAATTTTTGAAATGAATATTGCAGAAAGCTGAAGGTGAAAGCATAGAAGCATTCCACCTACCAGACCCAAAATCGATACAGCTGTTGGTACCATTATGTGGGTGGGGAGGAGAAATTGGTACGGGTGGCCTCAAGGATTTTGGGTGTAGAGGAGTGGATGTCTCCCAGTTCAGGAACCCTTGTCGATCTCATTGGTAGGGATGAATCCATCGTGTGAGTCTCCTCCTTATCACATTTTCATTTTTCATCCTTTCTAATGAAACCATAGGCGTTGTATATTTCTAGATTTTTCTCTGCAACTAAACATTCTAGATGTAATTGTATTAGTAAATGAATTTAACAAAGTTTTTATTGAAAACCAAAACCAGATTTTTCTCGGCAACTAAACATTCTAGATGTCATTGTATTAGTAAATGAATTTAACAAAGTTTTTATTGAAAAGCGAAACCAAATATAGTAAAGTTAAGGAAAACTTATATTTGATGCTTTGCTTCTAGTGTGTTTACATTTGTGTGTTGCTGGCATTCTTTGCTTTGTATTTCTCCTTGTAATTGAGACACTAAACAAACATTTCATTCATGCTAACCTTTGTCCTGTACATATGGAGTTTGCAGGGATCAGAGGAAATGGATAGTTTGGAGCGACCAACGTGAAGAAAGAAATGAGAGAAGGATGTTATGTGTGTCCAGGTGCTTTTCTATGGGACAAAGAACCAACATGTTTGCAAGATGGTTTGCATAGTGGTGTAGGTGTCAACTGGATATCAACTCAATAGAAAAAGGATCTGGACTATGCATTGAGAAAACATTTAATGTTAAGAAATAATGCTAGACTCATCTCTAGTATTACTTTGTTTGGAAAAACGAGTCCACAAATATATGATTTAAAGAAAAGATAACCTAAGATATCTTCCTCTGTACCTTGGAAGAGGCCAAATAAAAAGGAAAATCCGAAAGTTAAGTTAAAATTTAATGAATTTCCAACTTAGATTACATGAACCTCTAAAACTTTTCTTTAAAACAAACTAAAGTCATTGATCTTGGTGTCAAACTAATAGACTAACTAAAAATCAATTACTAATAATCCCTCCTAAACCCTAAGGACAACGACTAATTATGAATATATTATCTTTTGTAAATCTCTAAATGGTGTTAAGAAAATAAGAGGAAATGCAAAATTGTAACGAGTCAATATTACACTCAATTTTGTTTTATTAAATTTAACAACATTTTTTATCTTTTCCATTCCAACTCCATATCACTTACACCTATTTAGATTTTATATCAAAACAACTTAAATTTTTTTAAACAAATTTTAAATTTACCTTTTTATCTAACTAAACATCACATCAAAGTACAATGACATTGCCACCATACAACTTTTATTAACCTATATTACCAAATAACTTTGCAAAAAACAACCATCCGAATTCAATCATTGAAACAGTTATGTAAACCCAAGTAAGCGCACAATAAATAAATACCATGAATACAATGTGATGTCCTTATAGATTGCACAATAAACAAAGACCATCAATACAATATGATATCCTTATGGATTTGAATATAGACTCTCTTTTTAAATAAAATTATGAGCTATAATTTTTCGATTTGGATTTTTTTAGCTTTATATCAAGTTACCACGAGAACTTTTTTTAAGGTGGTTGTTACAACTCATCCTTTAACAATAGAATCTCCAGAGAACTTTAACTTTTTCCTTTCCTTTATTTATATATATATATATTAAATTAAATATTTTATTTTTTTCCTTAGTTTATTTTTTGTTTTTTTATTTTAATACATAGTAAATTAAATGTTTTTATTTTTATTTGTATGATTCAATAAAATAAAAAGAAATTGAAAAATTGTTATATATATTAATTGTGTTAATTTTTAGATTCAATAAAAATAAATTAAAAAAACTATTATTATTATTATTATTATATATTAATTAATTAATTGTGGAGATTGTACATTCATATATAACAAGTACGGCATTGGTATTTGGCATTTGTTATACCTGTTGCACGAATTCTGTAAGATGGGCCCCACTTTTGACAGTTTGCATTAAAAAAACAAGAAATATTTATTACAATAACATTGGGGGAAGTGAAGGCAGCAATAAGCCTTCAAAGTCTTTGGCCAATAAGATATCAAATAAATGAGATTTAAAATTTAAAATAAATCATTATTTTTTAAAACTTTAGATAAAGGGGTGTATATTTTATGGTCAACCATGAACTAATAGAAAGTCATGAACTAATAGAAAGTCAAGCCTAACTCAAAGCTATATACCATGCCTATCCGCAGGTATAATAAAGGTTTTTAGGGCATTGAATCCATTATAACTATAATTTAAAAAATGAAAATTTACAATTTCACCAACAATTATATAGCCAAATTTCTAATAATAATTGCTGAAAAAATAAGAAAAATAATATATATATACATATATGTTCTTAGACCACATCTTTAACAACACAATCTTAATTATTTTCAATGGTGTTGACACCTAATATATTTTAGTATGATGTTCTCCCACAAACTATGGGATTAGAAGTGATTACTAGTATACACATGGCATTTTATATAACAAACTTTTGTGTTTTGATATTGTACTCTTCATCATAAACACATTAAAATCCAACTTAAATTAAGGGTCATACATTTTTATCTTAATTAATTATTCAATTTCCATTCATAACCAATTTGTGAATTGTTATAAATTGATCATTATATCATAAGTTAACAAATTTTTTAATTAATACAATTTTATTGCATTGTTGATGATGCAAAAAAATGCACCGGAATGGGGCGACAGTCGAGTTCATCCACTGTGTGGAATCTTTGGAATAACAAAACAAATTGTTGATTTCGATGGTTTCTAGTGAAAAGGAATGGGAGCACCATTCATCTTGTAAAAGGTGATGGATCGTCTCACAATGACACAAGGTGGAGCCTTGGGTTGACAATATGGATGGATGATTGGGTTGTTAGCACTCTCAAGTCTTCTAGTTTTTTCAGTATGTTATAGTCTATATGCTTTCCTTAGTATACTAATCTTTACTACTAAGAGTCACAGTTTGGAAAACTTTGTCATCTTTATTTTGTTTGGTTTCAGATGGTATGGTTTTCCTCAGAACAAGTTACTTTTAAATTTTTAAAACTCGTGTGAATGGTTTGTTGATCATAAAGACACTATTGTACATAAAATTAATATCTTAATTAAAATCCTTAATTAAAAAAAAATGAAAAAAAACATTAAAAAAAATATCATTTGTATTATCCCATATGTCATATGTTAAAATATAATTTATAATTTAAAAAAGAAATGAACATGTTTGAACCATTAATTTTTGTTCCAAAACCAATTAATAATCGTTACTTTAAAATTTTATAAGTGTAAGTGATGAAATCAATACTCTAAATTACATTAAGTTTAAGTTTAAACGATAACACATATTTAAAATGAATATGTGCGCAAAAGCTACTTCAAACAAGATTGAAATATAAAATAACATACTTTAAAGTCATAAATATTATATATATAGAATCCACATAAGTTAGTGGACTATTGCGCAACCACAAAGTTACCTCTAATTTTTGTGAACCGACTTGTGACAGAAACATACCATTGCAATACAGGGATACTAGCTTTGCAATCTGAAAATAAAAGACTAAAACATTAAAATTAATAATAAAATCTAGGTAAGCTACCAAAAGCATATAGCACCATTAATGCATTGTATGTGATCTTCATTTAATTTCTGTATACAAAATTGATCTCAAAACAAAATGGGAATTCGTTGAATTGAGAGTTTTAAAAATCTTTACACTAGATGGTTGAATTATGGAAGTAATCACATTTTCAGTGGTTAAAAAAAATGAAAGAGGTTTTTTTCCGTGTAAATATATTTTAAACGTTATCAAAATATTATTGACATGTAAAGGAGGACCTTGAGATTAGTGAAATTCAGTTGTTGAAGATGCGGTGGCATTCTTGCTTGTCAAAGCATTTTGCATTAATGAAGTGTAGGAAAAAGTAGAGTATTTTATATATGGCAAATTAAACACATATGGCTTGTCAACACATGCAAATTAAACATAATGAATTGATTGTTATATATGGCTTTGTTTACTTTCGTTCGTTCAATTCTGGGAAGTAGGTAATAGTTAATCCCTTTTAATAATATTTGGGAAGTAGGTAATTGTGATCCTTCTTCAACCATAGTTGGTGATAAAATTCAATAATTTGTAATGTCCATCCTTTTTTTTTAGAAATAGCACCGGTGGTGTATTATCAAGATTTATCACTTTTTTATTTAACTATTTCATAACAACAAAATAGAAGGAAGTCTACTATGTTCAAGTAAATGAAAGCAATCGATATTTGTAAACGATCATTCGATCATTCATGATAACTCAAATTAACTTAGTTATTGTTTACATTTATAAATAGACTATTATGTTAAGTTATGCATATAATTATTCCAGTAATTAAAAAAACTTAGTTCTAGTTTAAAATTAAATGGATTAAGGAAAGATTGATTAATGTAGTGAAAATGTAATAATAGAGCAGTAGATATCATTTTAGTATTATATATAAATATGATTAACATTTTAGTGGATGTTAATCATCATTATCATCATATAAACAAATTATCTAATAGTACTTCAAGTATTATAATGATTCAAACATATAATTACCCTTGTGTTATTTTATAATTACAACTCCACTATTGAATATGGACCTAGTGAATTTGAATAAATCTTCAAGATAATTGACTTTGTTTAAGTTTGACTTTGTTATGGAGATTATTTTTCTAATTGAGAAGTTGATGTTATTCTAAAAAAATCACATAACACTATTTTGCAATTATAATTCCACTATCTCATATTAAACTAAACTAGTAAACTTGAAAAAATCTTCAAAATAGTTACTAAATGGTTAGGAAAATTGTTCAAATCTAACCCTGATATAGAATTTATTTTACTAACTGATAAGTGGCTAACACCTTACAGCATAAAAATATGTATTTTTAACCAAAAAAAAACTTACAAATTATGAATAGAAACACAAGCTCAACTTGATATATAACTTGAATGAAAAACATAGGCATCTTTATATATAATTTAAAGTATTATATTTATGGAATGTAAATAAAACATACAAAAAAAATAACAATAGATAATTATCAAAGTCTTTTTCATATTCATTTAGAATTTTATTTTATTGATCAACACAATTCGTAATTCCTTAAACTATTGGTAATTCCTCAGTTTTTGAAATTGTTTCCAAGAGTCGTCCCAAAATATCATTGTCTATCCATTCCTAATTTCCTAGAAGAAATTATCTTTTATTAGTGATCGATTGTTCCATGAAACACTCCATATTAGTGAGCTTGAGACATTTTTATGTAATCTTACTAGTTCTTCCTCAATTATTTCTTTGGCATATTTTGTCTCTATACTTTTCTCCATAATGCTTGACTTCTTGTTACCCATAGCCACAAAATTTTGGCTCCTAGAGTAGATATTACAATTTTGGTGTCCCAAAGCCCCATATCTCCTTGTAGCTTTGGTTCGAAAATAAATTCCCTTGCCACAAGAGCCCACTTGCATTACGTGTCTAAGCCTCCCCAAATGAAGGATTGTTTCATGTTGTGAATACCTTTCAAAATATACTTGGGAGAAACAAGAGCCAAAAACAGATACAAAGGAAAATCTCAAAGAATTGATTTGACTAGAACCAACCTTCTTGCTATTGATTTGTGTAGCTTCGGGCAGGTATTTTCACACTTTGGGTTTGGTGAAAAAACCCTTGGAATAAAGTTGGGGCTACACGGGTTTGGTGATGGGCTTTGTGGGCTTGTAAAGGGGCTTCACACCCATATAAAAAGCCTAATTTGATGTTGACTTGTGGGGGAGATTCTCTGGTGACCCCTAAGGACTATATATAAAGGAGAGAGGTAATTGTGACATTTCATATTGTGTAGATCATGTGTGAATACATGATGCAGCTAGCATAAGTGAGTCTGCACTCGTGTTAGGAGGTTTGGTGATCTTAGCAAGGGAAACTCTGCATGGTGGAAAATATGGCCTAGAGGAAGTGAATTCGTAGGGAGCAAATTGTACGGAAGTGTCTGTACATGTTTTCATGCATGTACATGGATTTCAGTGGGAACAATCATGTACATATGTGGGTTGAAGTGGGAACAGTTGCGTATGTGCATGGGTTCAAATGGGTACAATCGTGTATACATAGGTTGCAATGGAACAAAGTATGTATGTACACAGATTGCACTAAGGAAAATGAGATACATTGTTTTCTAGGAAGGAGCAGGTCTGTACAGGCTGACAAGTGATGTCATTAGGTTGTACAGGTGGTCTGGAGCAGATTGATGGAAATAAGATATTTCCAGGATAGTGCTGAGGTCTGGTTTTATGATTTGTATGGTTATTGGAGGACAGGTTCGTCCTCATATTTTTGGTAATATTTGTATTAGCTAAGAGGTCAAGGTTGTCCTCATATTTGGTGATATTGTATTGGTTCGGAGGGATGTTTTTTCCCTCTTAAATTCTGGATTTGATAAGGTTACAAGAACAAAAATATTTTTCTCATATGTGTTGATGATTCATATTTTATATTTTTTGTTTCCGTTGCATGTAGCTTCATTCAATAATTTTTAGTGCAAAATTGTTCAGTAATAATAGCTAGGGTATTTATATTAGACCGCTAGGAAGCAATTTTCAGATCTAAAAATAGTCACATGGAGTTGTATGTGAAAACTGACATGGTAGCAGAGCTTGGGATGTGAAGACAAGGGGATTATCCTCGAGAAACATAGCTTCTATAGTTGGTTGCAGATTTCTTGTTTTGTTCTCAAAAGGTCATGATGGTGAACACACTGAAACTTGAGGATAAGTTCGAAGGGGGAAAAAACTCCTATACTTGGAAGGTTAGGGTTATTCTCTTGTTGGAGGGTAATGACCTCAAAGAGTATGTTGAGGAAGTGGTTCCTAGCCCAAATGATCTAGTAGATTTGGAGTTTGGAAAGAAGAGGGAAGTGAAGGACAAGTGAGTGTTTCTATAGTCCTTGATGGATCACTTGATTCCTCACACTGCTGAGAAGACATCTACCAAGGAGATGTATGATGCTTTGGTAGGTCTATACCAAAATGTGAATACATGAAGGAAGTTGCATTTGAATCATCAAATTCAAGTTGTTAAGATGTCCAGTGAGTACACAGTTGTGAACTATCTAATGAAGATTACACAGATCCAAGATTAGCTTGTGGCCATCAGTGATAAGGTGGATGATGTTGAGTTTTTGAATGTGACATTGAGAGGTATTCACATGTATTGGGAACAATTTTTGCAGGGGATCAGTGCATGAGACAAGTTACCAAAATTTGATAGACTGTGTACTAATTGTATCCAAGAGGATACTTGGTTGGTGTCCATGGATGATATGGATGGTATGGTGAAGAGTAGAACTGAAGTGAACTGGGTCCTTGCAGAATGTAAAAAGAAGGGAAAAAGAAGTTCTCTAGGAAGAAGAGGTTCTCCTAGGAGAAGGGATTCTCCCTAGAGAGAAGAATCTCTATAACTGAGGTAGAGGAAGGATCTCNTAAGATCAGATGTTTTTAGTGTCATGTATTTGGTCATTATGCTTCATAGTGTCCACACCAGAGAGGAATGGGAAGAAGGAAACAAACATCAATAGAAGAGGTTGATGAGGTTGTAGAAAGGTTCCAGAGCGAGTTCTTGTCAGTCTTCTCCCTTTTAGGTATGGTCTCCACATGACAAGTGCTAGAGAGTTATTTGACGCTTTCACGTAGACTCGCACAAACTTGTGTGTCGATCTTTGAACTACAACCAAGCATGTATTATGAGGACATCATACAATATCATTCCAATTGGAGACAAGTGAGGTTTTGAGGGTGTTGAATGTGTTATGGGTTCCAGAACTTAGGAGGAGTGTTCTCAGAGTCTAGGAGATTGAGAAAAAGGGTTACCACATATATTTTCAAAAGGGATAGGTGTTGTTTGTTCCCATATGATCTAGCTTCATATTAGCGGTGATTCTTGGAATTAGTGAGGGGAACCTATATATTATGAGGGGAAAACCTATGTGTGTTGTGACCAACAGGAGTAGAGAGACACATGAGGAGGAGCAAGTGGCTCCATCAGCGGTGAGGCAGGTGGCCCACCAGTAGAACTAGTTCAGAGGGAGCAGGTAGCTCTACAAGTGGCGAGGCTGGTGGCCCCACTAATAGTGTTGGCTCTTAGATAGATAGGGTTCATAGGGATTTATCCCTTAGGATATAGTGGGGAGGCATAAAATCCTAGGATTCTTTAAAGGACAGTGGATAAGGATTAGGTAGCTCCAGAGGTTTTTTATACTTAGAGGTATTCCAACTTTAGAGGGAGTTAGGAGACTTAAAGGGAGTTAGGAGGATTAGAGGGAGAGTCACTCACTTAGTGGGAGCCAACATTCAGGTCCTAATGAGAGAGAGGAATATTCCAATATTATCAGGAACGTGTCATGGGCAAAGGAGGCCAAACAAGAGGTTCAAGGAAAGGAGGATTCTTGGAGTAGTGTGTCTTAGAGGATGGGATCATGCCAGTCAACAAAATCTTCAATGATTGAGAATGCAACAATCAAGAGGACTGGAGAATTTTTTTTTTTTCGGTGATAGAGAGAGAAACCAATCAGGTGGATTGGAGAGCAGTTGTAGTAACAAATCCAATGCAGAGACATAGTTACTTCCATATGATTGTGGAGTGTGCTGAGAATACCTCCCTTGCTAAAAGGGAGTCTTAATTTTTATAGCTTCAGGAAGGTATTCTCACATGGCTCTAGGTGTTGGACATGTGGGAATTGTTGTGGGAACCACATCACACTTTCTACTTGGTGAAACTTCCCTTGGAATGAAGATAGGGATTTATGGGCTTGGTGATGGTGTTTGTAGGATTGTGTAGGGGCTTCACACCTATAGAGAAACCTTAATTTGATGTTGACTTGTGGAGGAGATTCTATGGTGATCCCTAAGGATTGTATATAAAGGAGAGAGGTCATTGTGACATTTCATATTGTATAGATAATGTGTGGAGACATGATAGAGATAGTATAAATGAGTTTTCACTTGTGATAGGAGGTTTGGTGATATCAACAAGGAAAATTTTGGATGGTGGAAAATCTGGCCCAAAGGAAGAGAAGTCACAGGGAGCGAATTATACAAAAGTGTCTATACAATTTTTCATGCATGTATGTGGGTTTGAGTGGGAACAATTGTATACATCTGTGGATTTCAGTGGGAACAGTCATGTACATACATGGGTAGTAGTGGGCACAGTTGTGTATATGTGGGTTGCAGTGGAGAAAATTGTGCATGTACATGGGTTTCACTAAGGAAAATCACGTACATAGTTTTCTAGGTAGGAGAAAGTTAGTATAGGATGATAGGTGATGTCAAGAGGTCATACAGGTGGTTTGTAACAAATTTGTGGGAATTCCAGGATAGGGTTGACGTATAGTTTTTTTTATTTGCATGGTTACTAGAGAACAAGGTTGTCCTCAGATATTTGTTGATATTTGTATTAGCTGAGAGGACAAGGATGTCCTAAGATTTGGTGATATTGTATTGGTTGGGAGGGTCATTTTTTCCCTCAGAAATTATGGATTTGATAAGGTTACAAGAACATAAATATTTTGTCTCATATGTGTTGATGATTCATCTATGGTCTTTTGTGTTTCAACTGCATGTAATTTCAGTCAATAATTTTCAGTTTAAAATTATTCAATGATAATAGCTAGGGTTATATTATTATACCACTAGGAAGCAATTTTCAGATATGAAAATTGGTCACATAGAGTTGCATGTGAAAATTGACATGGTACCAGAGCTTGGGATATGAAGAGAAGGGGATAGTCCTTGAGACATAGAGCTAGTACAATTGTTTTCATGTTTCTTGTTTTGTTCTCGATAGGTCATGATGGTGAAAACATTGAATCTCTAGGACATGTTCGAAGGGAAAAAAAAATATGAGCTTGGAAGGCCAGGGTTCTTCTCTTGTTGGAGGAGAATGATCTCAAATATTATTTTGAGAAAGTGGTTCCTAGAATGACTGATCATGTATATTTTTCATTCCACAAGAAGAGGGAAGTTAAGGTGACGTGAGTGTTGCTAGATTCTGTGAAGGATCAGTTGATTCCTCACATTGTTGAGAAGACATATTCCAAGGAGATGTATGATAATTTCGTAGGTCTATAATAGAATGGGAATATAGGTAAAAAGTTGCATTTGGCGCACCAACTTCAAGTTGTTTGGATCTCAAATGAGGACACAATTTTGAACTATCTTATGAAGATTACACAAATCAAAGATCATATTGTGGAAATTGGGGATAAGGTGGAGGTTTTTGAGTTGGTGAATGTGGCGTTGAGTGTTCATTCTAGGTATTGGGAACCATTTGTGCAGGGGATCTGTGCACAATAAATGTTGTCATACTTTCATAGAACGTGGATTGATTTTTTCCAGGAGGAGACTCGGTTGGTGTCCAAGGATGATATGGATGGTATGGTGAAGAGTATAAATGATGAGAACCATTCCCTTGTAGCCCACACCAGGAAGAGAAAAACAGGTTTTGCAAGTAGGAGAGGTTATCCTGGGAGAATGTATTCTCTCGAGAGAGAAGCATCTCCAAAATCGAGGCAGAGGAAGGATCTCAGTAAGATCATATTTTTTGAGTGTCAAAACTTTGGGAACACTGATTCAGAATGTCCACACTAGAGAGGAATGGGAAGAAGGAACCATAGAGGTTGATGATCTTGCAAACAGGTTCTAGAGGGACATCATGTTGGTCTCCACTGTTTCAGTATAGTCTCTAGCAGGGAGACTTGGTTGGTGGATAGTGGAGAATATTTCCACATGACAGGTGCTAGAGAGTTATTTGACACTTTCATAGAGACTGGCTCAGACTTGTGTATGGATATTGGCATGGGAGCCAAGCATGTGGTATGTAGATATGGTATAGTATTGTTCCAATTGGATTCATGAGAGTTTTTGAGGGAGTCAAATGTTTTATGGGTTCTAGAACTTCAGAGGAGAGTTCTATAGGTCTCATACATTGAGAGAAAGTGTACCACATATTTTTTTGAAAGCGATAGGTGTTTTTTTTTCCCAGACGATCTAGCTTCAGATCAACTGTGATTCTCAGAGTAATGGAGGGAAACCTATATAGGATAAGGGGCTATCCTATGTGTGTTATGGAAAACATAAGTAGAGAGATAGATGAGGAGGAGTAGGTGGTTCTACCAATGGAGAGGCAGGTGGCCCCACCAATAGCACAGGATCATAGGGAGCAGGTAGCTTCACAAGTGGTGAGGCAAGTGGCCCCACCGGTAGTGTCGAATCAGAGAGATCCATAGTTGAGAGAGATTTAACCCTTAGGATATAGTGGGGAGGAGTATCATACCAAGATTATGCATAGGATAATGGACAAAGAGTAGGTGTTGATTCTTGAATCCGTTAGGACTGAAACGAAAACCTCATGAGGATATAAATCCCCCTACATTTTTATAGAGGTGGTACTCCTCTGTTATGTTTTTTGTGGGAGTCAAGATCTTTAGAATGTGGGACTTTTATAGAATTTTGTCATGGTAATGAAAAGAAACTAAAAATATAAAAAATGGAAAATGTTTTATTTTATTTTTAAAGAAAGTTCCTTAGAGTGGACAAGGAACCACACACATTCACACATTTAAAGCAAATAAAAAAAAATTCCTCGCATCCATCATAGTAGGGCTAAATATTTCTGATCACATAAAAAAGTAAAAGAAAATGATCCACTTGCATAAGATAACTTTGACAGAGTGATACATGGGAAGACCAAATAAACATAATGAAAAATCAACCTCAAATAATTTATATTTAGAAAACTGGGTTACAAAGTACAATCAAGATTGTTTCCAAAATAACCCTTTTGGAATTTGTAAAAAATATGTAGTTCATTACATATTCTCTGAAATTTAAATGTGTTTGTCATAATGACTGGGATTGGGGATGTTGCGAACCATGAAGAAAATATTTATAAGAAATAAGTTTGTAGAAGGAAGAAAGTGGGTGGCGGAAGACAACAAGACCTGGTAAGAAGAAAATGGAAATTATTAGTCTTTGGTTAAACTTTTTTATTTAAAGAGGTGGAGTAACTAGATGAAGAACTTGATAAAGACAGAAGGATGTGATCAGTATGAAATTACTATGATGGTATCTCCTCTCCTTGTCACTTTCTCACTGATATCCTTTTATGGATTTCATCGACGGTTACAGGAACCCTCTCAACTTCCTTTTTCCCTTCATCGGTAAGTTTTTCGACAACCTTTTTAAACCACTCCTCGATGTAGCTTCTCATCAGTGCCACGTTTATTTCATGTCGTATTTTTACATTGAAAATAAAACCCTCCAAGTCCCTTATATAAATAGAAATATTCCGCAAAGCTTCTTCGATATCTTGATTTTTCAGTGAATAGTCGAATAGGCATTTCTCCTCGTCATCTTCACTATACTCAAGAATGGCATAGATTTTTTCAAATGATAACCCTTTAAATATATAAACTTGTTCATCAAAGGATTTCTTGGTTAGGAACAATGAGTTGAGAATCAATTTCGGGTCTTGGACCTCATTGGTGCTCCCAGCTAGGTCTATCTCAGACAACCTTTTGAATAATTCTTCTCTCCTAGTTATGGCTTGTCTAGATGCTTGCACAATAATATTCAAGCTCTTAACCTTTTCCTTATGGAATGTGTTTAGTTGCTTAATCTGGTTCGGATAAGGGATATTATGCTCTCTTTGTCTCAACTATGTCGTATTCGTAACTTTAAAACTTAAGGGTATGACTGCGTTGAGGTAAAAACCTTCTTCCTTTTTCAAATATGCATGTAAATATTCATGGAAGGCATGTGCTCTCATTCCAAAAGAGACCATGCTCTTTGAAATATCCTAGGTCTATGTAATTAATTCCATTATCTTCTTAATGTTATTTTCCACATAGCCCCTGGCCGATGTGAGTAGGCTTGCTGATCCTTTCAATTTTCCTGCAGATGTGGTAGGCCCGATCATTACTAAAGGACTAGAAAGTACTGGAAGAGGCATTAAATATTCTTCCAATTCTTTGATTCTTTCTTTTAACTTGACATTCTTTGCTTCAATGCCTCCAATAGAATTATCTAGAGAATCTCCAGTTGCTCAGTGAATTTGGGAAATTAGGGAAGGCCACATGTTCAGTAGGTTAATCTCTCAACGATATTTCCCCTTTTTATTCTTTACATCTCTTTTATCAATAATTAAATTTTTGGATTCACTGTCAAAAACAACGCTCTGAAATACAAAAGACTCTTCTTCATCGAAGGTCTCTCTCTCAATTATTTCCAACAGAGGATTCTGGTAAGCCGTGTTCTCTAGTTAACCAGTGTTGGGGAACACCTTTTCGATGTCAATATAGAGTTCCATATCCTCAATGGAGAGGTCATGGATGTCTCTTTCACCTCGAGGTCCCTCCTCTTCTTGCAAAATACTTTTTCTTTTCTTCCTCAAGGGAATCTTATGGGAGCTTTCAATTTTTCCATAAGGAGGCTTCTTATCTCCTCCTTCGCCTGAAGAACTGTGGGTCACTTTCTTAATTTGGTGGGTTGTTGGAGCACCTCTATGAGATGTTGTACTCTTTGGAGTGATAGTTGGGGTTTGGGAACTCTTATCTCCAGGACCTTTTCCTTTTTTTCTGTACGCCTCATTGGTGTTGATTATTGTTTCCAAGTCGCCAGTGTCACAAGAAGGAGTGCCTGATGCATTGTCTCCATCTTCATTCAAAATAGCATTAATAAAAGAATTGTTGAAGCTAATTTCCATTAGATGTTCTAAAAAAACTTCGCTAGGGTCGAACCATTTTACCCTTTCAGCATCTCTTAGATTCAGGCCATGGAAATGGCCTACAAATTCATCAAACTTTTTGATATTTATGAATATGAAGTCCCCAACTTTTCAAGGAAGAGGTATGAATTTATTTTTTCTCTTTTCATGGAAAAAATGCAACCAGTAGTTGTAATGCCTTCCTATTTTAGTAACAAAACTTTTTTCATATATGTGGCATGGAAGGAAGGAAGGATTTTACTTGGAACCAAAAATCCTTATAATGTTTTCATTCTCCATTTTCTCCAGTGTGCCCTTCCTATCCATGAACTTACTCACCTATTCAGACATTTAGGGAGCATCCTTTCGAACCAACAAGCCTTTAAAAACTGAGACAAAATAGTTAAAAAATTCATAAAAATGTTGGGAGGCTTCATTCCTCCATAATTTTTGATACCAAAAGGTTACTGGGTCGAATTCACAGTTTAACTTCTTACACATAGATAATCTCATAAACTGACAGCAATGTGCTATCGCAAAAACAAAATAAGATGACAAATAATTTCTTCTCCTTCTCGTATTGTGAAAATTGGGAAGATATTTCAATGGAAATCAACTTGCCCCAATCGAAGATGGCCTGTTCCTTGATCATAAAGTATAAGATGTAAAGAATAATGTGGAAGATGTTTGTTGTAGTTTCTTGTCTTGATATCCTCGTGAAAGGCCAAGCAATTTCCTAGAAAGGATTTTTTAATGAGTTAACCTGCAATCTTGTGATATCCTTGAGGATGGCCATTAGGTTCTCCAGGAATACATGTATGACGTCCAACCCATTATTATGATTCTTTAATAATTCTCTGCAATCTTCGCCCTTGAGGGTAAGCGCTGGCTTGGGAAGTATCAACATCTTATGAAATACTTGAGGTGACAAAGAGACAGGGGAATGATCCCGCAATTGAATGATTCATTGGCTTGCAATATATCTCTCGTCACACCAGGCGACCAACTCCTTATAGTCAAAGAATTTCAGGACACAACCCGTGCACGCAATTCCAAACATCCATATTACTTCCTTCTGGGCATAAGGGGGTGATTAGTAAGAATATTCTCTGGACCACTGAAAGCTCTGGTCCTCACACCTGCCCGAAAATGTTCAATGTATCTCCATAGAACTGTTCTTGAGTTTCTGCCATAAATTGAGTAAAACGTTCCTTTTCTCCAGATAATGTTTAAAATGAATGCTTGAGAGGGATAATATAATCCTTTGTAAATCCTAGTTTAATGTGTTTTAATAGGATATATCCTCGATCCCTTTTCTTATTAATGAAAATATTTATGAACCCGTATGATGAGTTTTTAGCATTCAAAGAATATTAAATGTGCATTGGGAAGAGTGCAAGAGTGGCGAGGACAGACGAGAGAAAAATAGGATTTGATACTTTTTTGAACCCGGGAACCCACGAACCCATGACTGCAGAAGGTTCAAAATCGGCTAAGTATAGAATAGTGCGACGGTCGGTCGGACTCATCATAGGAGGAATGAGACTTGGAAGTTCGAGGATTTTGGGGGTCAAAATGTAGATCATGAAACTTTTGGATGCAAAAAGTATACCGCGGAACATGGGGTATGAGAGTTCGACCTCATCAACCCGGGAACCTGCGATCACAAAATCAACTAAGTATAGAATAGTGTGATGGCCAGTTAGACTCGTTATGTGAGGGTATGGATGGAGATGAGGATCTTCAAGTCCGCCAACCCTGGAAACTGTCGTTCTAAAAAAATGACTAAGTATGGAACTAGAAAAGGAAAGTAGAGGGGAAAAAAGAAAAAGGGAAAAAATAGGTAAGTATAGAAGAGGGAAAATAAAGGGAAAAAAGAATTTGGCAAAATATAAAAGGGGAGTGAAATTTCGGAAGTGGGAATTGATCTCAACAACATGCTCCAACTGTGGGATGATAAACCCCTATGGGTTGTCAAGAATTCAGAATCTCTCATGACCAGGTGCTTCTGCCCATTGGGCTATGGAGTCAGAGTAAGAATATACAAACTATACAAAAAAAAAGTATATACAATGAGAATGAAAAAGTCTTAGGAGAAGAAACCTTTCAAATGTTTCCCATTGATAGGAAGAATTAACATTTTTCCTTTCATGTCTTAGAGCATATAGGAGTTAAATCTCAATATCTTCTCGATGACATATGGTCTAATCCAGAGTGCTTCAAACTTTGTATGCATGGATGGATTCTCCTTGGCCTTGTTCCAAATTAGCACCAGTTCTCCCTTCTGGAAGTTCTTCATAGTTGTGCTTTGATCAAAATATCTCTTGACGCTTTGCTGCCTCTAAGAAGTTCGATTCAGGGCTTTGCTTCGTTCCTCTTCCAACTTCAACAACTGTTTGATTCTCTTCTGGATGGGTGAACTATAATTTGTATCCTCGGTATTAACCATAGATATCAATGCATTGATCTCGAGGATAATCAACATGTTTTCATCTTTCCCATAAACCAATAAATATGGAGACATCCTTGTTCTATCCTTCGGTTTTTTTTTGCTTTCCCATAATGCTCCAGTCATCTTCAAATGCCAATTCCTTTGGTTTCTATCAATATTTTTCTCCATTATATGCACAAGTGTTTGGTTTGTGGATTCAGCAAGGCCATTTAATTGTGGGTATTAATTTGATGATTGACCTATGATAATTCCATATTGTCCGCAAAACTCCATGAACTTTGAATCAACGAAGATCGAACCATTGTCTGTGATAAAATTATCAAGGACACCAAATATCGACATAATGTTGTCTTTGAGAAATTTAATTAGTTCTTCATCATCAACATTCTTTAGCGCCACTGCTTCTAGCCATTTCATGAAATAATCGGTAGTTGTCAGAATGTACACATGCCCCTTGCTACATTTTGGATTAATCGGCCCAACAACATCTAGTCCCCATTGGGAAAATGGTTGTTCTACCACAATCGACTGCTAAGGCATTGCGGATTTCTTCATTTTTACTGAAAAATGTTGGTATGAAAAACATTTCCTAATCATGGAATACGAATCTTTGAAGATTGATGGCTAGCAAGATCTTTCTCTGATTATTTTGTGGGTTGTTGCAGTAGGTGAAAAGTCTCCACCACATATTCCCTCATGGAATTCTTTGATCAGTTAATGGGATTGATTTTCATCGACGCATCTCAACAGTATAACATCGAAATTTCTTTTGAACATTATGTCACCAGTTAGAACATATTGGTTTGCCTTCATCTTCAATGTCCTTCTCTCCTTGGGATTCATTGTGAAAAGAAATTGCTTGGACCTTAAGTAGAATATACTATCTACGTACCATTCTAAAACAGCTAATGGTTCTCCGAATGGGATTGAAATCATCACATCGACCGAGTCCCCATTTGCAATGAGCTTGCATAAACATTGTCCCTTTATTCCCTTTGAAGTTTTGATCTTTATATTATATTCTTCAATTTTTTCGAACCAGTTTGCCCATTTTCCATCTCTCAACTGTTGATTTATAAGCATATTCACTAGTGATGAGGGGACATAAGCTATAACATGGGAGTTTAATATATACATTCGAAAGTATTCTACTGCTTTTACAAGAGCCAAGTCTTGCTTCTCAAGTTCTGAATACCTCAACTCATATTCATGTATGGTTTTTCTCATAAAACTTATTGGGAGTTCTTCTCCTTTTCTATTTTTCTGGGTGATTAAGGACACAACAACTGTCTCTGAAGAAAATGAGTAGATGATGAAATGTCTTTGAAATTTTGGACTAATGAGGACAGTAGCAGTGGTGATTTATCCTTTGATATTGTTGTACACATCCTGAGTATATGTTGTCCATTCAAATCTCTTCTCCTTTTTCAGTAACAAATTGATCAGCTTTACAATGCTTGCATGATCAGGAACAAATCTTCACACAAAATTAATTTTCCCGAAAAATGATTGGAATCCCTTCTTGGATGTCAAGGGGTTGATATAATTTATTGCTTTAACTCCTTTTGGATCTATGTAAATCCCTTCCTTGCATAAAATATGGCCCAACAACTTGCCTCAAGTCACAACAAACAATCATTTCTTTGGATTCAGAGAAACATCGTATAATCTACATCTTTCAAAAACCTTTATTAAATGATGGATATGATCCTCCCTTTTGTTTGAATGCACCATCAATTCATATTGATAGTATACCATAAACTTTTCTATGAACCCGTTTAACTCATGATCCATGGCCCTTTGGAATGTGGCTCCAACATTCTTCAAACCAAAGGGGATTCTAGCATATACATATGTCTCCTATGATGTGATAAATTTTGTCTTTGCTCTATCTTCCTCAACCACCGAGACCTGATTATATCCATAGAAACCATCCAAAATGGACATCCAAGATGATGAAAAGGAAAACTATATTTTATGCCTGCTTTGTTAAGATCGCTGACGTCAACACACACCCGAATTTCCTTGGTATTTTTCCTTACAATGACTGGATTTGAAAGGCAGTATGAATGTCTGATGGGATAAATTATCCCTTCCTTATTCAACTTCTCCAATTTGATTTTTATGAGAGGTTTCAGCTTGGGATTCATCATCCTTAATTTTTGTTTCACTAGTTTCCTTTCTTCCCTCAAAGGAATGATATGCTGGAATATAATTTTATCATAGGATTTCAAATCATCATAGGTTCAGAATATATTCTTTGAATAAGGGAACATATTTATCGACCTCTTCAGTGTTGCAATCAACTCCCAAGTTGACATATTTCAGGGATTTGTTCATTCCAATATTGAATTTTATCATTTCTTTCACCTTTCGAATTGAAACTTCTTCAAGGAGATTCTTGGCATGATTGCCTTTTGTAAACAAATATTCATATTGTAGATAGTATTTTGGGATGGCAGACGAGCTATCATTTTATTCATCATCATCTTTTAACAAAAAAAATTCCAATTGTTCATTGTTATCAAACACTTGTAAGTACTCAACATTATAGGGCACAGATGGTCGAAAATATCTTTCTACCTGGAAAGAAATTTTTCTTTAGACATCATCTGGGTTTGATAATGAGGTTTCCAAGGCTAGTGAATCAGCCTTCTAATTCTTTTCCCTTGGAATGAAAGAAATGTCGAAAGAGATGAAAGATTCCATAAGTTTGTTAACTTGTTTGAAATACAACTTGAGTCTTTCATTTTTTATTTTGTACCTTTGGGTAACCTGATTGATGACCAACTTGTTAGAATATAGAAGATTGTGCTCATTTTACCATTGACAATACCCTCATCACCCAACCACTGGTCGAAGCCACCCTCCGAGCACCTTGACCTTGACCAAGAAGAGTATCCTGGTAGAAATCCAATATCCAAGAGAGGCTAATGCACCAAGCAAGAAATAGAAACTAAGCTGAACAGATGATCCCACCCAGAAGCTAGCGCACCACTTTCCCAGCTCTCCCCAAAACTTTTGCACCAAAACTGCAACTGCCTACGCAGATTTGGCTCTCTCTGCAACTGTTGAGATGATGAATAATGAAAACTGGCGCCCTGTAATTATAGTGAACTGGGCAGGATAACTGGGGCCGACTTCTCCTTTTGGGTATCAATAAATTCATTTTAATTTTATTTGTCCAGCCGACAACTTGTCTAGGGTTTTCTTCAATTCTTTGCTTCCTTCCAGAGGATTCTAGTATCGTCATAAGTCACAACAGAGGTTCATACCTCCCGAAGCTACCATAATATTAACACTCTCTCCTAGCTAGGGAGTTATGGTCTTGATCACAACAGACCATTCAACTGGTAGTACTACAAGCACCTGTCATTATTATCCAACTGGATAATCTCCTATGACAACTAGTACAATATCAATTAATAGAACACACATGTGTCTATTCAGGTAGTATGCAATTACTCAAACCGTGAATCATAATCACAAATAGTGGAACACATCCACCACAGTAGAATATCTACTGTCATATATTCTTCATAACAAACATATGATAGCAACCTGCATAGAAACAATGTTATGATAAAAACTGAATCATCTGGGCCAATCTTCCACTCATGTCTGTGAGATCTGAAAGAATGTCTACCCTTAGTATAGAATATCAACAATGGGCTATCTACACCATTCTTCTAAAACAAGGAAGAGGGATTATTTCTAATTTCTAATCCTGGACCATTTCTCACCCTGGGCCATTCTTCCTACACTAATTAAAGTGCACCCTAGGCAGAATGTATAAACCCTAAGAAATGTTTGGACCATTCCTCACCTTGGGCCATTCCTCTGACACTAAACAAAGTGTAACCTGGAGAGAATGAGTTTGCCCTAAGGAATGACTGTCCCTAATTGTTGAGCCTGGACTATTCCCCACCCTAGGCCATTCCTCTGACACTAAACAAAGTGTAACCTGGAGAGAATGAGTCTTCCCTAAGGAATAATTATCTGAACCATTCCCCACCCTAGGCCATTCCTCCGACACTAAACAAAGTGTAACCTGGAGAGAATATATAACCACGAGGAATGTTTGCCTTGCATCAACCTCCAAAATGGACCATTCTTCAAAACTGCTCACAACTGTGAACTTCAAAAGAATGATTGCCTGGCGAGGCGGACCATTCTACTTGACCACTACTCAGAGTGACTGCCAAGAAGAATGACTGTCCTAGACCACTCCCCATGTTAAACACAATGGGAATTCGCTGCCTATGATGCATCAACAATCAGTCTGCCTCCCATGTTAACTACAATGGGAAGTCACTGTCCGCCAGAAATCTGAATCCACTTTCCGAACAGGAAATCATCTGTCCAATCTAGATTAAATTTTCAATTATAAAAATAAATAATGTTTTCAGTGCTCCCTCCTAACTGGAGAGATATTTAAATCACAAAAATAAATGTTCTTCAAGAATATTTTTTGTACCTTCTCTAGCTTGGAGAATCTTCTCTTTTAGCTAAGGGAGTTATTTCCACGATCCCCATCTTCTCTCGGAAATATGCAAACTTGATTCTTGATAGAGGTTTTGTTAGGATATCTGCTATCTGCTCATCAATGGGGATATACTCGAGCTTTACCTCTCCTTCTTGGACTTTATCTCGAATAAAGTAGTATTTGATATCAATGTGCTTCGACCTTTCATGAAACACTGGATGTTTGGATAATCTTATGCAACTCTGATTATCACAATATATTATGGTCGATTTTGGAGTCTGATCAAAAAAATCAGAGATTAACTTCCTTAGCCATACTGCTTCTGTGCATGCTTCACAAGCTGCCATATACTCTGCTTCTGTTGTACTGAGTGTGACTAACTTCTGTTTCCTGCTGCCCCAAGATATCATAGCATAGCCCAAGTTGAAACACATACCTGAAGTACTCTTTCTATCTTTTGCACTTCCTACCCAATCAGAGTCTATGAATCCATGAAGTTGGACATCACTGGATGCGGTATATCTCAAGCCATAGTTTATTGTCCCACGAATATATCTTAGGACATTCTTTGTAGCTATCCAATGCTCTTGTCTAGGTTCCACCTGGAATTGACTTAATGTATTTACAGCAAAGAAAATATCTGGTCAAGTATTTACCAAATACATCAACGATCCAATTAGCTATCAATATAGAGATGGATCTACTGGATCGGAATCTGGGACTTTCACTTTTCTTATATCTGCATTCATAGGATTGTCCATGGACTTATAGTCCATCATTCGAAACTTCTGAAGGGTCTTTATTGCGTACTTTCCTTGTCCAAGGAATACTTCACCACGCCTCTGCCATACTTCTAGTCCCGAGTAATAGTGCATGAGACCTAGATCTTTCATATCAGACTCAGAAGCTAAATCCTTCTTGCACTGGATGATTAGAGATTCTTCACATGTTATGAATATATCATCAACATATAATAGTAGAATCATAGGTGCGTTATCCATGACTTTGTAGTAAAGGTTTGGATCTGCATGACTTTTGGAGAAACCAAGTCTTGTTAGATAGCTGTCCATTCTGGCATACCAAGCCCTTGAAGCTTGCTTGAGTCCATATAGAGATTTATTCAATATGGAAACGTGAGTGTCTCTGGAATGTACCTCAAATCCTTGAGGTTGTTAAATATACACTTCTTCTTCAATAGCTTCGTTGAGAAAGACAGGTTTTACATCCATCTAGTGTACATTCCATCCCATGGAAGTGGCAAGAGATATGATAGAACTGATGGAGGTATACCTTGCCACTGGAGCAAAGGTTTCATCATAGTCTTCTCCCTCCTTATGTACTAGAGCTTTTGTCTCCAAGATCCACTTTGTATGATGTCTTTCTCTCATTTAGATTTGAGAGTCTAACTTGATCTCTTGTCATGTGCCTAGAAGCTCCACTGTCGATTATCCACATAGCGTATTCAATTGTCTCGTTAAGTGCTGAGTAGTGTAAGAGACTGATTGTTTCACACATGTCTTTGATTGACTGGTAGTTGGTCATGCCTTGATCCAAAACTTCAAATTAGTCATTTCTGTCTTCTAAGAGAGTCAATAGGTGCACTAAGTTAGGGCGCATTTGAATATCTTCTCCTTGAGCGAGATGCTCCATCACAAGGTGCCAGATCTGAGAATTAGGGTTTATGCAATTGCTTCTTCTAGTAACCCTAGCTACAGTTCTTTGGAAGCTGCTCCTGCTAGTAACCCTAGCGGCAGTTCCTCAACGAGCTCAATATCTAGTGGTTATGTTTCCTTCCAGTGTTTTAGGCTGACTGAAGGGGTGTGGGCCCATAACCTATTAGAATATAGAATATTGTGCTCATTTTACCATTGACAATACCCTCATCACCCAACCACTAGCCAAAGCCACCCTCCGAGCACCTTGACCTTGACCAAGAAGAGAATCTTGGTAGCAATCCAATAGCCAAGAGAGGCTAATGCTCCAAGCAAGAAATAGAAACTAAGTTGAACAGATGATCCCACCCAGAAGCTAGCACACCACTTTCCCAGTTCTCCCAGAAACTTGCACACCAAAACTTCAACTACTTGCGCAGATTTGGCTCTCTCTGCAACTGCTGAGATGATGAATAATGAAAAATGGCGCCCTGTATTTATAGTAAACTGGGCAGGCTGATTGGGGCTGACTTCTCCTTCTGGGTATCAATAAATTCATTTTAAGTGTAGTTGTCCAGCCGACAACTTGTCTAGGGTTTCTTTCAATTCTTTGCTTCCTTTCGGAGGATTCTAGTCTCGTCATAAGTCACAATAGAGGTTCATACCTCCTGAAGCTACCATAATATTAACACAACTCTGAGTCTCCAGTCACAATGATATGTTCTACTTTCATTTCATGTGCAAGGATCATCCCCTGGATCATAGATTCATATTATTCCTCACTATTTGTGGAGGAAAACTCTAGCCTTACAGCATGGGGATGCACAATCTTATTTGGACTCAAAGTAACAATTCCAACTCCATTCCTAGATTTACAATAGGCTCCATCGAATGACATCCTCCAGTAGCCTTCAAACAAACATTCTTGACCCCCCAAGCCTTGAAATTGCTCTAGGATTTCATTTTTCTCCATGTCCAAGATAACATAGTTTCTAATCTCAACATCTATATAATATTCCATTAATTCATTGTCCTTCTTCTTGAAGGAGAAGGTTTTTCTTGGCTCATGGGGTACTTTAATCATCTCTCCCTCCTTACCTAGTAGCATCACACAACTTTTGTCATTCATTATATATCAACTGATCATGGATGTCCAGTGTCTTCCAAGCACAACCCCATATGCTGGAGGAAGGTCTACCACAATAATATTGAAAATTGTGAGGATATGGGGAGTTGTTGTAATCCAAGAATAAAAATTCCTTATTTCTTTGTATGCTAGAAATTTTCTAGAATCAATTGCATATATGCTCTCACCGGTTTCATAATTCTTAGTGAAAATCATGCCCAATGCCTCCATGACCGCAAGCGACATTATGTTATTTGTCACGCTAGTGTCAACTAAATAGTTATGTAATGCAACATCATGATTTTCAATTTAAATGTAGAAGGGTAGATTTTTACCTCTCATCTTGACAGGTCACGGGCTCTGGCTCTATTTTGGACTGGTAACGATTGCTCCAGTTCTTTCCGATAGATCATCCAACAACTTCAAGATGTTATGTCTTTGCTGAGGAATATTTACCACTTCTGTAAAAGGCAGAGTTATCCTCAATCTACTTAGGACCTCCATGACATTATACATCATTTGAGTGGAGTTTTATGCCATGTGTTGCCTTTTGGTTCCATCTGTCATTTTCTCATTCGACGCTTTTTCATTTTTTTTTAATTTTTTTTTTCTTTTTGTTTTTCCTTGTCAGAGTCGCCTTTATTCTTTGGTCTATTTACAAAACCTCTTACCTGGGTGACCTTTTCTTGTGAGTTAGGATCGTTGTCACCCTCTCCAAATATATACATGGACATCTCACATCTTTCCATCTGCATAGTTCCATTGCTTTCATTAGATAAGTAATAATTTTCTTGCTCGATTATTTGCTCATCATAGAGATCATCCAGAACAATCGTGTTTGGAGTAGGTTGTCTGGGAACCCTTGATCTTTGTGGGCCATCAGTATTCTCAAACCTGACTCTGTTTTTGGGGTGAGGGTTCCTCCTTTGCTTGGGAATCAACATTCTTGGGTTTGGCATGTAATTATCTCCCCTTCTCAGTTTGGTTATCTCGTTCTGCATATGTTTGATGGTTCTATTCATCTGTACAATTTCAAATATTTTTTTTGTTTCTTGTGCTTCCACTGGATCAACCTTTATGTCAGGTATGGTTCCTTTAAAAAACATTCCTCCCGCCATTTGATTATGAGTTGCTCGAGGTTTGAATTCTTCGTTATTTATTGATATGGAAGCTCCTTGATTATCAATATTTAATCCCCTCATATGCCTTTGTACTCTTACCAGTATAATCTCAGGGTCAACACCCATATCAATCATAATTTCTTCCATCTCAATGGCCTTAGTCATTTACTCCTCCAAAGTATCCATTTGGGATGTTCTGATGGCATATTTTACATTCGGGGGCATTGCATTCCTATAATAACCGAGAATGACCGAGTCATTTGGTATTATATATTATGGAATTCTACTCAAGGTATTATTGAACTTAATGTTAAAATCTCGTATCCTTTCATTCTTCCTCAACCCAATCTAGGTGAAGTCTATGAGGAGGGTATGGTAGGAAATTGGAAGGGAAAACATAGTTAGGAACATAGCTTTGAGGTCATTAAATGAGCGAATGGATGTAATGGGAAACAATGTATACCATTCATAAGCTCTTTCTGATAAGGTTTGCATAAACAACCTCACCATGAGGTCATCATATTAAACTCAATGAAAGCCACAAATGTCCAAAAATAAGTGTAGATGCCTCATTGCATCGATTGTTCCGTCTCCAGAAAATTCACATAATGTGCCCCTAGGGAGAAAAAGAATCTCATGTTTTTCACCTATAATATTAAGAGGGGAATATCTTACCCTCCTTCTAATTCCAAACCCTCGCATTCCTTGATTTATTACAACATCTCTTCCACCACCTTGTCTCTCCTCATGATGCTCATCTCGGGGCTATTTGTCTCTTGTTGCCATGTATGAGGAGACTTCAGGGCTATAATTTCAACTTCTAAGGACAAAGAATTTCTTACTTTTACATCTGGTAGTGGGTCCCTTGTATTTGTCCAGCTTCAATATTGACCTTGTTCTTGTGCTACTTTTGCTAGACTTTGATTTCTTCGATCTTGTCATTCTTCTGTCCTCTGTCTTCGAATGATTTCTATTTCTTCTTCTTGGACTAATATCTCCTAGGACCTTTCTAACTCTTCTCGAGTCTGGGTTATTTTTATTACCAGATTATACAACTAGTGTAAAATGCTTCATTGATTATTCAATCCAATTTCTAAATGGGGCTGATAACCCTGAGGTAAAGTCATATATTTTTTCACAAAAGTTGGGCCAGGTTCCAAATTTTCAGTTCATTTCCATAGTATGGTCGCCAAAAATGTTGACGCTTGAATCTGTTAGGACCGAAACGACAACCTCACAAGGATATAAATCCCCCTCCATTTTTATAGAGGTGGTATGCCTTTTTTATTATTTTTTTGAGATTCAAGATCTTTAGAATGTGGTACTTTTATAGAAGTATGTCATGGTAATGAAAAGAAAGTAAAATAAAAAAAAATAGAAAATGTTTTATTTTCTTTTT
>JASDQU010100840.1:302947-315328 GCA_032191745.1 Picea mariana
AAAAAAATTTCCTCTCATCCATCATAGTAGGGATAAATATTTATGATCACATAAAAAAGTATAAGAAAATGATCTACATACATAAGAGAACTTTGACAGAGTGATACATGGGCAGCTCAAATAAATATAACGATATATCAACCTCAAATATTTTATATTCAGAAAATTGGGTTACAAAGTGTAGTCGAGATTGTTCCCAAAATAACTCTTTTGGAATTTCTAAAAATATATATATATTTAATTACATATTCTCTTAAATTTAAATGTGTTTGTCATAATGAATGGGATTGGGGATACCGCGGACCATAAAGAGAATATATATAATAATGAAGATCGTAGAAGGAAGAAAGTGGGTAGTAGAAGACAACAAGACCTAGTAAGAAGAAAAAGGAAATTATCAGTCTTCGGTTAAACCTTTTTATTTAAAGAGGTGGAGTAAATGGATGAAGAACTTGATAAATATAGAAGGATGTGATCAGTATGAAATTACTATGATGGTATCTCCTCTCCTTTCCACTTTCTCGTTGATGTCCTTTTATGGATTTCATCGACAATTACAGGAACCGTCTCAACTGCTTCCCTTCATCGGTAAGTTTGTTGACAACCTTTTTAAACCAGTCCTCAATGTAGCTTTTCATTGGTTCCATTTTGATTTCAAGCTAGATTTTTGTATTGAAAATCTTGTCCTCCAAGTCCCTTAGATCAATGGAAATATTCCACAAATCTTCTTCAATATCTTGATTTTTCATTGAATAGTTGACTAGCCAGTTCTCCACGTCATCTTCGTTTTACTCAAGAATGCCATAGAATTTTTCAAATGATAACCCTTTAAAGATCTCAACTTGTTCATCAAAGGCTTCCTTAGTTAGGAACAATGAGTTGAGAATCAATTTGGGGTCTTGGAACTCATTGGTGCTCCTATCTAGGTCTATCTTAGTCATCCTTTTGAATAACTCTTCTCTCCTAGTTATGGCTTGGTTGCATGCTTGAACAATAATATTCAAGTTGTTAACCTTTTCCTTCCAGCATGTGTTTAGTTTTTTTATCCAGTTTGGAGAATGGATATTCTCCTCTCTTCTTCTTAACTCTGTCATATTGGTAACTTTAAAACCAAATGGTACGACCGCGTTGAGGTAAAAACCTTCTTCATTTTTCAAATTTGCCTATAAATACTCATGGAAGGCATCTTCCCTCATTCCAAAAGAAACCATGCTCTTTGACATATCCCAGGCCTCTGTAATTAATTCCATTCTCTTCTTACTGTTCGTTTCCACATGTCCACTGGCCGATTTGAGAAGGCTTGCAGATGCTTTCAATTTTGCTGTAGGTGTGGTAGGACCGATCATTGCTAAAGGAATAGAAAGTACTAGAAGAGGCATTAAAGCTTCCTCCAATTCTTTGATTCTTTCCTTTAACTTGGCATTCTCTATTTCATCGCCTCCAACAGAATTATCTAGAGCATCTTCAATTTCTCAGTGAATTTAGGAAATATTGGAAGGCCGCATGTTTCATAGGTTAATATATGAATGAGATTTCCCCTTTTTATTCTTTACATCTCTTTTCTCAATAATTAAATTTTTGACCTCATCTTCGAAAACAACGCTCTGAAATACAAAAACTTTTCTTCATCGAACATATCTCTCTCAATTATTTCCATCAAAGGATTCTTGTGAGCCCTGTTCTCTCGTTGATCAGCGTTGGGGAACACCCTTTTGATGTCAATCTTGAGTTCCATATCCTCGAGGGAGAGGTCATGGATGTCACTTTCACCTCGAGGTCCCTCCTCTTCTTNGTTGGATCACCGCTCTGAGATGTTGTACTCTTTGGAGTGACAGTTGGGGATTGGACACTCTTCTCACCAAGACCTTTTCCTTTCTATTTGTACGCCTCATTGGTGTTGAGTATTGTTTCCAGGTCACCAGTGTCACGAGTAGGAGTTCCCGAGTCATTGTCTCTATCTTCATTTATAATAGCATTAATAAAAGAATTGTTGAAGTTGATTCCTAGTAGATGTTCTACAAAAAATTCTCTAGGGTCAAACCCTTTTTCCCTTTCAACATATCTAAGATTCAAGACGTGGAAATGGCCTACAAATTCATCAATATTTCTCATATTTCTAAATATGAATTCCCCAACTTTCCAAGATAGAGGTATGAGTTTCTTTTTTCTCTTTTCATGGAAAAAATGAAACTAGTAGTTGTACAACCTTGTTATTTCAGTAATGAACATTTTGTCATATATGTGGCATGGAAGGAAGGAAGCATTTTACTTGGAACCAAAAATCCTTATGGAATTTTAATTCTCCATTTTCTCTAGTGTCCCCTTCCTATCCAGGAACTTACTCACCTGGTTAGACATCCGGGGAGATTCCTTTCCAAACAACAAGCCTTTAAAAACTAACACAAAATCATGAAAAACTTCATAAAAATGTTGGAAGGCTTTGTGCCTCCATAATGTTTGATACTAGAAGGTTATCGAGTTGAATTCACATTTTACCTTTTTACACAGAGATAATCTTGGAAACTGAAAGAGATGTGCTATCGCGAAAACCAAACAAGATGACATAAATAATTTCTTCTCCTTCTTGTATTGTGACAATTGGGAAGAGATTTCAATGGAAATCAACTTGGCCCAATCGAAGATGTCCTGTTCCTTGACTGTAAAGTATAAAATGTAAAGAATCATGCGAGAGATGTTGGCTTTAGTTTCTTGTCATGTTATCCTCATAAAAATCCAAGAAATTTCTCGGAAAGGATTTTTGAATGAGCTAACCTACAATCTCATGATATCCTTGGGGAAGACAGTTGGGTTCTCCAGGAACTTAGGAAAGAGGTCCAACCCATTGTCATGCTTCTTTAAGAATTCTCTACAATCTTTTCCCTTGAAGGTAAGAATTGGCTCGGGAAGTCTCAACATCTTAAGAAATACCTGAGGTGACAAAGAGACAGGGGAATGATCCCACAATCGAATGATTCGTTGTTCTGGAATGTATCACTTGACGCACTAGGCGACCAACTCCTTACAGTCAAAGACTTCCAGGACACAACCTGCACACACAATTCCTGATGTCCAAATTACTTCCTTCTGGATGGAAGGGGATGAGTAGTAAGAATATGCTCTAGACCACTGAAAGATCTTGTCCTCACACCCAAAAAATTTCAACGTATGTCCACAAAAATGTTGTCGAGTTGCTGCCATAAGTTGATGAAAATGTTCCTTTACTTCAGATAATGTTTAAAATGAACGTTTGAGGGGGATAATATAATCCTCTGTAAATCCTGTTTTAATGTGTTTTAATAGGATATCTCCTAGAGCCCTTCGCTTATTAATGAAAATATTTACGAACCTGCATGAAGAGTTGTTAGAATTCAAGGCATAATAAATGTGCATTGGGAAGAGCATGAGGGTGGTGGGGATGACTAAGAGAGAAATAGGATTTGAGACTTTTGTGAACCCGGTAACCTGCGAACACTTGACTATAGAAGGTTTAAAATCGGCTAAGTATAGAATAGCATGGTGATCGGTCAGACTCATCATAGGAGAAATGAGACTTTGAAGTTTGAGGAGTCTGTGGTTCAAAATGTAGATCGCATAACTTTTGGATGCAAAATGTATATCACGAAACATGGGGTATGAGAGTTCTTCCCTGCCAACTCGGTAATCTGCTATCGAAAAATCAGCTAAGTATAGAATAGCACGATGGTCGGTCAGACTCGTGATGTGAGGGTATGGATGGAGATGAGGATCTATAAGTCCGCCAACCTAGGAAACCATCATTCTGAAAAAATACTAAGTATAGAACTAGAAAAGGAAAGAAGAAGGGAAAATATAGAAAGGGAAAAAATGAATAAGTATAAAGGAGGGAAAAGAAAGGGAAAAAATGAATAAGTATAAAAGAGGGAAAAGAAAGGGAAAAAAGAATTTGGGAAAATAGAAAAGGGGATGGAAATTTCAGAAGCAGGAATTGATCTCAATAGTAGGTATCTCTGGAGGCTATGTACACTCAAAGGGAGTCAGGAGATGTAGAGGGAGTCTGATTTTAGAGGGAGTAAGGAGGCTCATAGGGAGAGTTAGTCCCTTAGTGGGAGCCAACCTTCAAGTCTATATGGGAGAGAGGGATCTTCCAATAATATCAGGTAGGTGTCATGGGTTGAGGAGTAGAGATAGGAGGTTTAGAGGTAGGAGGATTCTAGGATCAGGGTGTCTTCCAGGATGGGATCACACGAAACAATAGAATTTTCTTTAGTGACCGAGGATGCAATAGTCCGGAGGAATAGAGAGCTGGATTTCTTCGGTGAGAGAGGTAGCAAAAAATTATGTGGATTGGATATCAATTGTGGTAGTGTATCTAGTGCAAATAAAAAGTTACTTCTAGTTGATTGTGTATTCTAGTGAGAATATCTCCTTCGCTAAGAGGGAGTGTTTATTTTTGTAGCTTTGGGAAGGTATTCTCACATGGCCCTAGGTTTTGGGCATGTGGGAATCATAGTGGGAACCACATCACACTTTTGGTTTGGAGAAAAATCCCTTGTAATGAATTTGGGGCTTCATGGGTTTGGTGATGGGATTTTTGGGCTTGTGTAAGGGGATTCACACCCACAAAGAAATCTTAATTTGATGTTGACTTGTGCAGGGGCTTCTATGGTGACCCCTAAGGATTGTATATAAAGGAGAGAAGTCATTATGACATTTCATATTTGTATATCTTGTGTGGAAACATGATGGAGCTAGAATAAGTGAGTATGCGCTTGTGCTAGGAATTTTGGTGATCCACCAAGGAAAATTCTGCATGGTGGCAAATCTGTCCTAAAGGAAGAGAAGTCATAGGAGGCGAATTGTACAAAAGTGTTCGTACAAGTTTTCGAGCATGTATGTGGGTTTTAGTGGGAATATTCACGTACGCACATGGGTTGCAATGGGAAAAGTCACATACATATGAAGGTTGCAGTGGGAACAGTCGCATATACGCAGGTTGTAGTGGAGAAAAGCACATATGTATGTAGGCTTCATTAAGGAAAATTGCGTACATAATTTTTTGTGTAGGAGGAGGTCCGTACAGGATAATAGGTGATTTCATCAGGTCGTATAGGTGGTCTACAATAGATTTGTTGGTAGAAGATATTTCCAGGATAGTGTTGAGGTTTGGTTTTCATATTTTTATGGTTATTGTAGGACAAGGTTGTCCTCAAATGTTTTGTGATATTTGTATTAGCTGAGAGGACAAAGTTGTTGTCATATTTGGTGATATTGTATTGGTTGGGAGGGATGATTTTCCCCTTAGAAATTATAAATTTTATAAGGTTACAAGAACATAAATATTGTGTCTCATATGTGTTGAGGATTCATCTCTAATATTTTGTGTTTCTGTTGCATGTAATTTCAATCAATAATTTCCAGTATAAAATTGTTCAGTGATAACAACTAGGGTTTTACCCTTAAACCACTAGGAAGCAATTTTCAAATATGAAAGTTAGTCACATAGAGTTGCATGTGAAAATTAACACCTACTAAATTAAGTGTTGAAAATGTCCAACTTCATAGTCGTTTTTCCATTTTAGCTAGTAATTGTTTCCAAGTGGCATTGCGAAGGGAATTATCAACTAGGGGAATCCCTAAATATTTAGATGGAAGGGAAATCCTATGAAAACCAAGAATTTGAGAAATGTTGCATTAAATAAAGGGAGGAGTATTGAAGAAAAACAATGGGACTTCTCTTGATTATTATATGTTACTGAGGCTTACATGAATTGGTTTAGAACTTTCTTTATTGTTGTCACTTATATGAATGATGTTYGACCCATTAACATCGTTTCATACATGAATTGGATATGARTGGAAGGTAAATCATCCATGTCAATTTGTAATCCTTGAATTCRTTTTTCCTCCACTACTGCATTGATTCTTCTGACAAGTCCTTCTRCCATGAGGRTGAAGAGGAAGGGGGAGAGGGGGTCRCCTTGYGAAATTTGTCTATAAGGGGAGAAGGTGGAAGAGGGTGAAACATTGATTAATATGGAATATAAAGCTAATTAATTYAGTGATAGRATCCATTCATTCCACGTAGAGGACAATCYAAAGGWCAAAATTGTTGGTTTTGGAGCCTGRTTATCTTCCTAATTAATAGGYCTTTGTTTTCAGCCATGTTTATACCYAATGAATACTACACASCCCAAAATAMTRTGCAMCCCTCTACGCAAGGGGGGCTTGYCCCCCCTGTGGGATCARGKGGAAAGAGGGCCCCCAACRGTGGGTTCGCGRGCGAAGCCCCTGAAGGAAAATTTTCCTTGTAAATGTATATTGTAATTTCATAGTAAATATGGACCAATAATTATAAGGTCACAGATATGATGGTATAAGTTATGTTAGGGTTTTTTTTCCTAAAAGGAAACCCTGTTTTATGGGGGAATTGTATTGTGGTTGTGTATTATTGTGAATATTGTATTCTGAGAGAGGAGACTGGGAGAGAAAGAAGAAGAAGTTATAGTGGGTGTGTTGTAGGTTGTATGCCTTCATTTGTTGGATAATAAAAAGGAAGGACCTGACAATTTCTCCAGTGGGCATATCCCACACTAGGTGAACCATGTATATATGTGTATCTATTGTATTTTGTATCTTCTATGTTTTATTTCTACATTTTATTTTATTTTATTGCTTTGTGATCCTGTTTTTCTAACAACTGGTATCAGAGTGAAATGTAACTTGTAAGAAAAGAGGGTTCCTGGTTCAAGTGGGAGCAATGGTGGAATATGGAAAGTTTAGGGTCAATAAATTTAATGGCCAAAACTACTAGTTATGGAAGATGCAGATGGAGGATTATTTATATTAGGAGGATCTATTACTACCATTAGGTGGAATAGAAAAGAAGTTGACGGCCATGAAGGACGAAGAATGGGAGGTTCTTGAAAGAAAGACACTAGGAACGATATAGCTTATCTTGACAACGTCGATGGATTTAAATATTTTGAAAGAAAAGACAATGAAGGGGATAATGGAAGCATTAGATAAACTGTATAAAAAACCCTCGATGTCTAAAAAGGTATTTCTAATGAAAAGATATTTAATATGAATATGTCAGAAGGTGAGTCTATTGCATATAATTTAAATGAATTTAATACAGTTACTAATGAGCCAACTTATATAAAATTGGACTTTGATGATGAGTTTAGGGCTCATCTAATCTTGTGCTCATTACTGGAAAGTTGGAACGACTTGGTCATGGTTTTAAGTAACTCTATCTATGGTTCAAATACTTTAAAATTTGATGATGTTGTTGGTGTTATCCTTAGCGAGGAAATGCAATGGAAAAGAATAGGTAAGACATCAGGTAATGCACTAAACATGGATAATAGGGGAAGGAAAAAGGATAGAGTAAAAGGCTCAAGGAACCATGAGAATTATAGGAAGGGAAGATCCAAATGAATACTAGGAAAGATAGAGTGCTAGAATTGTGGGAATAAAGGACATCTAAAGAAAGACTCCAGAGCTCCAAATAAACAAAGAGATGGAGAGAAGGAAAAAAATTAGGAAGCAAATGTAACAGGTAATGCGTTACAAGATGCTTTTATTCTCTCCATAGATGATATTTTTTCCATACCCTACAGGAAACATTTTCTATATTATGTTCAAGGTGATTTTGGAAAATCTCATTTCGGTGATGATGCACCATGCAAAATTGTTGGAACGGGAAAGGAAAAAATAAAAAAAAGGAATGGAAACCAATGGTTGTTGAAAGAGGTAAGACATGTTCCATATCTAAGGAAAAGTATAATTTCAATAGGGAAGTTTTCAAGTGAAGGTTGTATATCCATATTTACAGATAAGGTGTGGAAGGTCGCCAAAGGATCACTGGTGATAGAAAAAGGAGAGAAGGTACGTACATTGTATTTATGTACTGGTAATACTGAATCTTCTATCTCTTTAGCTTCTACAAGAGTGGATACATCACTGTGGCATCATAGCCTTAGACACATGAGTGAGAAGAGGATGCAGATACTTCACAAAAGAAATTTGTTTCCAGATCTTAAACAAATTGATTTGGATTTCTGTGACCATTGTGTTCATGGAAAACAAAAGAGAGTCTGATTTCTCAGAGTCAGAAAAGAAAACAAGAGTGAAAGGTTATAGCTTGTGCATACAGATTTATGGGGACCAAATCAGGTATCATATCTTGGTGGCACTCATTATATGTTACTTTTATTGATGATGTAACTAGAAAAACTTGGTTTTATTTGATTTGAAAAAAATCTGATGTTTTTAATACTTTTAAGAAATGTAAAGATTTGGCTGAGAATGAGATAGCAATAAGGTTCAAGTGTCTCGGATCAGACAATGGAGGTGAATATTGTAGAAAGGATTTTGATGATTATTGTTCATACCATTGGATTCGTAGAGAGAATACAATTCCAGGAACACCACGAGAAAATGATGTGTCAGAAAGGATGAACAGGACAATCATGGAGCATGTAATGAGTATGAGATTGCATGTTAGGTTTCCCTTACAGTTCTAGGAAGATGTTGTAGATTCACTTGATAAACAAAGTAACATAAAGCTATTTGGATGGTGGAATTCCAGAGGAGGCATGGACATGTAAAAAGGTAAACTATTCTTTTTTGACTAATTTCGGTTGTAAAGCATTTGTCCATATTGATAAATAAAATAGAACAAAGATTGAGGAAAAATCCAAGAAGTGTACCTTTATTCGATATGGTATTAATGATTTTGGTTATCCCTTACGAGATTATGAAAATTAAAAAATCATTAGGAGTAGATATATCATATTCAATGAGAAGGTCATGTACAAAGATCAGTTGCGAGGAAAGAAATAGGAAAAAGAAAAACCAGAATACACAGTGCTTGATGAGATCACTGAAAAATAAATTCCAAAGGTATAAGAAAATCAAAATGTACAACAACAGGAGAAACAGGTACCTCAAACTCCTGCAAGTGTTTTTAGAATATCTACCAAGTTAAGTATACCCCCTGAACGATACTCTCCTTCATTGTATTATTTATTGTTGACTGATTCTAGTCAACCTGAATGTTATGAAGAGGCAATGCATGTAGACACTAAAAACAAGCGGGAGCAAGGCATGAAAGAGGAAATGGATTCCTTGGTAAATAACCAAACTTGGGATTTGGTTTAGTTTCCTATAGAAAAAAGAGAATTGCATAATAAATGGGTTTACAAGTTGAAGGAGGAAGATGGAGGCAAAAAGCAGTACAAGGATAGACTTCTTGTAAAGGGGTTTGCACAAAAGAAAGGTATAGATTTTGATGAAATATTTTCTCCTGTTGTTAAAATGACTTCAATTAGTACTATTTTAAGTCTTGTGGCAGTAGAATATCTACATCTTAAAAAGTTTGATGTAAAAATAGCTTTTCTCCATGGGGATTTGGAGGAAGAGATTTATATGTAGCAGCCACAGGGGTATGATGTCAAAGGGAAGGAAAATTTGGTATGCATGTTGAAGAAGAGATTGTATGGACTAAATCAAGATCCAAGGTAGTGGTATTTGAAGCTTGACAGGTTTATGAAAGAACAAGGTTATAGTAGATGTCATTTTGATCACTATGTTTATTTTAAAAAGCTAGAAAATGGAAGATATATTATCTTTCTATTGTATGTAGATGACATGCTTGTTGCAGGGTCTAATATGTAGTATATAAATGTGCTCAAGAAGAAATTAGCTAATTCATTTGTGATGAAGGATATGAGAATAACAAGAGATAGGAAAAATTGCAATTTGACATTGTCTCAGGGTGAGTACATAGAGAAGCTGTTGCAGAGGTCTAGAATGTAGAATGCAAAACCTTAGTACACCTTTGGCCATGAATTTCAAATTAACCAAAGAAATGTGTCCCAAGACACGGGAGGAGATAGACTACATGTTCAGGGTCCCTTATTCATCAGTATTTGGGAGCTTGATGCATGTGATGGTTTGCACAAGAATAGATATTGCACATGCAGTGAGAGTTGTGAGCAATTATATGAATAATACAGGTAAATAATAATGGGAGGAAGTAAAGTGGATTCTCAGGTATTTAAGAGGTGCTTCTACTCATGCATTATGTTTTGGAGGTACATTGTTCTACATGGATATGTTGATTCAGTTTTGGAAGGTGATAAAGATAGCAGGAGGAGCACCACAGGGTATGTTTTTATTGTAGTTGGAACAACAATAGGTTGGATTTCGAAACCAGAAAAGGTTGTTTCACTTTTAACAATAGAACCAGAGTATGTTGTTGCTACAATGCCTAGTAAATAAATGATTTGGTTACAGAGTATTATGGAAGAATTAGGAAAGAAGATGGAGAATAGTAGGTTGTACTATCACAGTGAGAGTGTCATTCAACTTGCAAAGAAATCATCCTTCCATTCGAAGACTAAGCATATACATCTCAGGTATCGTTTCATACGATCTTTCTTGGAAGATGGACATTTCAAGTTGGAAAAGATACATACAAGCCATACTCCTGGAGACATGTTAACAAAGGGAGTAACCAGCGAGAAACTGAGTTCCTTCTCAGTTTTAGTTGTTATTCAAGAATGAAGGTGAAGATGAGAAATTTTCCAGGTTCAAGAAGGATCATATTCAATCAAATACATCGGCGGTGGAGTTGTTGAGATCAATCTCCAAGTGGGATATTTTTGGTTGTGGAGCCTGATTATATTCCTGATTCATAGGTATTTGTTTTCATCCATGTTTATACCCCATTAAGACTATACACCACTAAATACTATTCACCCATCCATGTGGGGGGCTTGTAGGGGGGCTTTGCCCCCCCCTGCGAGGTCTGGGGAAAAATAGGCCCTCGACGGGGCTTCGGGGGCGAAGCCCTGGAAGGAAAAGTTCCATATAAATGTATATTCTAATTTCATAGTAAATATGGACCGCTCATTATAAGGTCACATATATGACGAAAGAAGTTATGTTAGGTTGTTTTTCCCTATAAGGAAACCCTCTTTTATGAGAAAATTGTATTGTGAATGTGTGTTATTGTGAGTATTGTATTCTGAGAGAGGAGACTGGGAGCGAAAGAAGAGGAAGTTATAGTGGGTGTGTTGTAGGATGTATCCCTTCATTTGCTGGATAATAAAAAGGAAGGACTTGGCAATTTCTCTGGTGGACATATCCCACATTGGGTGAACCACGTATGTCTATGTATCTATTGTATTGTGTAGATTCTATGTTTTATTTCTGCATTTATTTTTATTTTATTTCTCCGTGATCACGTTTTTCTAACAAAAAACACTAGCTTAATGTAACTCCAACTTAGCTTGTCAAAAGCTTTGGACATATCTAACTTTATTAACATTCCTGGTTTCTTGGAAATTTTAAGTGAATGGATAATTTCATGTGATAGGATGATTCCATAAAGTATTTTCCATCCCTCTACATATCATGTTTTCATAGGAGAAATCATGAGAGGAATAATGGCATTGAGGCGGATTGTGATGACTTTAGTAATCATTTTGTAGGCCACATTATAGTGTGAGATTGGAATGAATTTGCTAGGAGTGTTGGCTCTTTTTTATTTGTGGATAATATTTAGGAATTTTTCATTGATAACATGGAGCACCACTTCTATATTCCTAGAATACTCCACAATTTCAAAATCCTCATTTTTTCATTCCCCAACAAGCATGAAATAAATTTTTGGTTTCACTGTTACATTTTGTCTCCTAAATTGTAATTATTGAGGGAAATTTATTTTCCAAGATCTTATTATGAGGTATCATATTTTTTGTTTTCCCATTGAATCCCGTAACATTCCATGATATTATTTTCATTGCAAACTTGAGGAAGGGTCGAGCGGAAACTCATTTGTCATTAAGGTGTTTTTCCCTTAGTTGAGCAAGTGTTTTCCAATTTCCTTAAGGGGTTGTCTACTTATTTCCCTTCTTCTTTCCATTTCTTCTTTGTGTAATTATTTTGGTTCTTTATATTCTATCACCTATATCCATAAGAAGGAGGAGGTCATACGTTGATCTAATCATGTTATCTTATTTTCTTTATTTTTGAGGAGCAGTTCAGGAAGCAATTTTGATTGTTGATTGGGGATTATAATTGTCTCCTTTCATTTAAAATATTTTTATATTCTATCAAGGTTTAGATCACCCAGATCCATGTCTTATCCCTCATCTAATCCAACATTTTCCTCCATTTCCTCTATCATTTGGATATCCTAGTCCTCTAAATTGCTAGAGGGTTTTCCTTCTTTTAATTATATCATCATTCCCAATTTCATTGCTACTTTTACTCTGTTCTTCTAGGTTCTTGTGAGTAGCAATAGTGGAGTTGAGTCATCTTGGTTTCATTCCCAATTTAGGGCTTTAAAATGGTTTGCAATTTTGATTCCTTTGGATGGATCTAGGGTAG
>JASDQU010100840.1:315348-326940 GCA_032191745.1 Picea mariana
GTATGCATGTTGAAGAAGAGATTGTATGGACTAAATCAAGATCCAAGGTAGTGGTATTTGAAGCTTGACAGGTTTATGAAAGAACAAGGTTATAGTAGATGTCATTTTGATCACTATGTTTATTTTAAAAAGCTAGAAAATGGAAGATATATTATCTTTCTATTGTATGTAGATGACATGCTTGTTGCAGGGTCTAATATGTAGTATATAAATGTGCTCAAGAAGAAATTAGCTAATTCATTTGTGATGAAGGATATGAGAATAACAAGAGATAGGAAAAATTGCAATTTGACATTGTCTCAGGGTGAGTACATAGAGAAGCTGTTGCAGAGGTCTAGAATGTAGAATGCAAAACCTTAGTACACCTTTGGCCATGAATTTCAAATTAACCAAAGAAATGTGTCCCAAGACACGGGAGGAGATAGACTACATGTTCAGGGTCCCTTATTCATCAGTATTTGGGAGCTTGATGCATGTGATGGTTTGCACAAGAATAGATATTGCACATGCAGTGAGAGTTGTGAGCAATTATATGAATAATACAGGTAAATAATAATGGGAGGAAGTAAAGTGGATTCTCAGGTATTTAAGAGGTGCTTCTACTCATGCATTATGTTTTGGAGGTACATTGTTCTACATGGATATGTTGATTCAGTTTTGGAAGGTGATAAAGATAGCAGGAGGAGCACCACAGGGTATGTTTTTATTGTAGTTGGAACAACAATAGGTTGGATTTCGAAACCAGAAAAGGTTGTTTCACTTTTAACAATAGAACCAGAGTATGTTGTTGCTACAATGCCTAGTAAATAAATGATTTGGTTACAGAGTATTATGGAAGAATTAGGAAAGAAGATGGAGAATAGTAGGTTGTACTATCACAGTGAGAGTGTCATTCAACTTGCAAAGAAATCATCCTTCCATTCGAAGACTAAGCATATACATCTCAGGTATCGTTTCATACGATCTTTCTTGGAAGATGGACATTTCAAGTTGGAAAAGATACATACAAGCCATACTCCTGGAGACATGTTAACAAAGGGAGTAACCAGCGAGAAACTGAGTTCCTTCTCAGTTTTAGTTGTTATTCAAGAATGAAGGTGAAGATGAGAAATTTTCCAGGTTCAAGAAGGATCATATTCAATCAAATACATCGGCGGTGGAGTTGTTGAGATCAATCTCCAAGTGGGATATTTTTGGTTGTGGAGCCTGATTATATTCCTGATTCATAGGTATTTGTTTTCATCCATGTTTATACCCCATTAAGACTATACACCACTAAATACTATTCACCCATCCATGTGGGGGGCTTGTAGGGGGGCTTTGCCCCCCCCTGCGAGGTCTGGGGAAAAATAGGCCCTCGACGGGGCTTCGGGGGCGAAGCCCTGGAAGGAAAAGTTCCATATAAATGTATATTCTAATTTCATAGTAAATATGGACCGCTCATTATAAGGTCACATATATGACGAAAGAAGTTATGTTAGGTTGTTTTTCCCTATAAGGAAACCCTCTTTTATGAGAAAATTGTATTGTGAATGTGTGTTATTGTGAGTATTGTATTCTGAGAGAGGAGACTGGGAGCGAAAGAAGAGGAAGTTATAGTGGGTGTGTTGTAGGATGTATCCCTTCATTTGCTGGATAATAAAAAGGAAGGACTTGGCAATTTCTCTGGTGGACATATCCCACATTGGGTGAACCACGTATGTCTATGTATCTATTGTATTGTGTAGATTCTATGTTTTATTTCTGCATTTATTTTTATTTTATTTCTCCGTGATCACGTTTTTCTAACAAAAAACACTAGCTTAATGTAACTCCAACTTAGCTTGTCAAAAGCTTTGGACATATCTAACTTTATTAACATTCCTGGTTTCTTGGAAATTTTAAGTGAATGGATAATTTCATGTGATAGGATGATTCCATAAAGTATTTTCCATCCCTCTACATATCATGTTTTCATAGGAGAAATCATGAGAGGAATAATGGCATTGAGGCGGATTGTGATGACTTTAGTAATCATTTTGTAGGCCACATTATAGTGTGAGATTGGAATGAATTTGCTAGGAGTGTTGGCTCTTTTTTATTTGTGGATAATATTTAGGAATTTTTCATTGATAACATGGAGCACCACTTCTATATTCCTAGAATACTCCACAATTTCAAAATCCTCATTTTTTCATTCCCCAACAAGCATGAAATAAATTTTTGGTTTCACTGTTACATTTTGTCTCCTAAATTGTAATTATTGAGGGAAATTTATTTTCCAAGATCTTATTATGAGGTATCATATTTTTTGTTTTCCCATTGAATCCCGTAACATTCCATGATATTATTTTCATTGCAAACTTGAGGAAGGGTCGAGCGGAAACTCATTTGTCATTAAGGTGTTTTTCCCTTAGTTGAGCAAGTGTTTTCCAATTTCCTTAAGGGGTTGTCTACTTATTTCCCTTCTTCTTTCCATTTCTTCTTTGTGTAATTATTTTGGTTCTTTATATTCTATCACCTATATCCATAAGAAGGAGGAGGTCATACGTTGATCTAATCATGTTATCTTATTTTCTTTATTTTTGAGGAGCAGTTCAGGAAGCAATTTTGATTGTTGATTGGGGATTATAATTGTCTCCTTTCATTTAAAATATTTTTATATTCTATCAAGGTTTAGATCACCCAGATCCATGTCTTATCCCTCATCTAATCCAACATTTTCCTCCATTTCCTCTATCATTTGGATATCCTAGTCCTCTAAATTGCTAGAGGGTTTTCCTTCTTTTAATTATATCATCATTCCCAATTTCATTGCTACTTTTACTCTGTTCTTCTAGGTTCTTGTGAGTAGCAATAGTGGAGTTGAGTCATCTTGGTTTCATTCCCAATTTAGGGCTTTAAAATGGTTTGCAATTTTGATTCCTTTGGATGGATCTAGGGTAGAAGGTTTTTTTTAATTTTCCCTTTTATTGGACACTTTCAATAAAACCTTGGAGTCTTTTTCTTCCACTAGTTGAGGTGGAGTTGTTGGGGCATTGAGTGGACAATCTTTGAACAAATGACCATGTTCATGGAAATTCTAGCATCTAAATTTAGTATGTTAATAATATATTGTTTGTATCCATTTTATGTCCTGATAGCTAAGGCAGATTGATTCCAGAATCATATCTAATACATTCATGTAGATGCATATGCATACATATGATGTGTATCATCATTTTTTTGTGATCTTGAAGATATTGACAAAACATACTAGAATATTACCATTCCTTGTTAGTGTTTTTGCATCCCAAAATTCTTGCGGAAGGGACTATAGTCGAATCTAGACTGACACATATGTGAAATATTACTTTTCCAAACTAAATTTTACTTTCAAAAAATGTAGATACAATCAAACCTAATTGATGAAGTATGGGCAATTTTCGAAGACTCTGTCCCCATCCTCCAAACTTGAAAATATGGTTGTAAAAAAACCACTTGATCCTAGCTTCAAGTCCACTTGTCCTTTTAGTTTCCATTTAGTATTAATCCACTAGATTAGGGCCTTCTCAGTTATACAGATGCCCATAAGCTTTCCTATTATAGCATGATCTTGCATATATTATATGTATTAACTAATCTTGGGAGAAGTGACTTCATACCTTGGTATCATGTCCTATTTTGGTATACATTTCCCTGGTCCTCTTCCTTTATTGTGTGTGGGTAGGATATTTTTTCTTTGGTATAAGACACAAAATGGATTTTTTTTTCCCTACCCTTCTATCTCCTAAAGGTTTCGACGTCACCTCAAATTATTGTGGCAGGTTATTCTTGTGACCTAATTTTTTTGTAGAAGTAATCATTCTTCCATACAAAATAGCACTGAAAGAGGGGACATATCCCCCCCATCTCGACTATGTCATATGGTCTACATAACCCATCAAAACTTCTATTTACTTCAAACCCTATAAAAATCTAGCTCAACTCCATTCTTCCAACATAAATCAAGATCGCCAAAAAGGAGAAAAAATTAATCACCAAACAATCTATCTTCACTTAAAGTAAAAATAAATAAATTAATTAAAATGTTTTCAATGATGTTAAAACATATATAAATGTAAAAATATAGTTGAAATTAGATATTTATTTAAGAGAATTTATTTGTAGAAATGTGAAAACCATAAAATACACAACTCCTTCAACACAATATAACCTTTCCTTTTACTTGGAGTAATGACTCTCTTAAATATTATAAATAACTTGTAACATAAAATGTGAATTAACAATTTTCAAAATATTATTATAAATAAATAAAAGGCATTCGATAAATATAGGGAGAGTTGGGTGTATGAGCAAGTAGGTAAGTCAGGATGTGACTTAGACAAATTATTGTATATTTATGCGTTGAGTTGTGACATCCTCTTTGTAAGCATTGTAACAACATGTTTATAGTAGAAGACTTATACTGGTGTTAGGCATGATTTTTTCTGCCCAACCATACTTGTATCTTCTTGTGTTGAATTGTTTCATGTTCTTGGTTGCATAATTGGATAAGTGTAAGAACTATGTAAGTGTTTAAGTAAATAACACAAGTGTCATTAGAACGATTGGCTCGAGGTAGAGTATGGGTGTATCTTGAGTGAGGAATAGTCTGGATGAAGTAATTTTATTTTAATGAAGCTTTTGGAATGAAGCATTGCATTATCACACGAACCGATGTGCCAAGTGACTTGGATGGACCATGTTGATTTGGATCCTTGGGAAGACCATGGGCGCATGATCCAGTGAAAATATATTATTAGGGTTAGACACCAAAAGGATAAAAATAGATAGAAATTTGAGACACGTTGGTTCCTTTCTTGGAACTATTGGGTCTTTCCCTAGAACAAAGGGCTTATAGTAAGTTGGATCCTAAGTGAAATTGATATTATATTTCTGGTTGAAACTTGGGAGCATGAGTAATCTAATGTCCCTAACATAGATAGATTCATATTGTGCTCAACATGAAGAAGGAAATCCTCATGTAGAGGGGTTGGAGGCATACCTTGTTACATATGAACAAACATTTCTCCCCACCTTCGTCTTCATAAAAAATATAGTCTCAATTAGTTCATTTGGGTGGATATTTCAAATATCAATGAGGCAATAAGAAGATGAATATAGAAATTTGTTATTTTGCGCTTATTAATTCTACATTTTATACAAAAAAAATCTAGACAAAAATTGTCCCTATAAAATATTAGAACAAGATATTTACAGTTCAAGAAGTGAAGGTAGTATCTTCTTTCTACGATACTTTAATGCTAGAAATGCAACCAATCAATTCATTATCTTAAGCAACAATTCCAACCCTAATCCTATGTGGATAGACAAGGACCTTGTTTTATCTAATAGATACAAGATAAATTATGAAGACTTGACTGGAATTTATATGGTACCGAGCTAATCAATATTTGTGGCTCTAAATATCTAATCATTTGCAATGGTCCAATGAAGTGGTTGAAATCTAACTAGATGACTTCTATCCATGGGATGGGTAGTAGTGTTATGGACTATGTGATATCAGATATCCCTATTTACAACTAAATATTAAATTTTAACCTTTTAAATGAGCATGATCCTGACTCTGATCATAGACTTTTAACCCTAACTCTAAACTTTATCATGCACAAAAACACCCTTGAAGATAACTTTGGTAGCCAAAGGCATTGGCTTTTTGAAAAAAATAAAGATGATATCTTTATAAAGGACTTAAACACCGAATTAAATATTCTATCATGTAAAAACAATATTTAAGACATCTATAATAATTTTACAACAACCCTCTCTACCTCCATAAAAAAATTCTCTATCGAAGTGTTGTGCAAAAAGAAGAATAGAATTTTCAACCCTTGGTATGATAATGAGTGTAATCTTGCTAGAAAATCCGTTAGGGATGCATGTAATGAGTCTTTGAAATATGATAAGATTAATAGATACAAATCCCTAATTAAAAGGAAAAAAAGCACTACATAAATAGAAAGCAAGAGAATATTTTTCACCTTTCTAAGCTAGATCCAAAGAAATTTTGTAGGTAAACTATGACTCATAAAACTAAAGAAAATGCTATGATTCTCTTGATAGGATGGAATTCCTACCTTAAAAATATTTACAAATATCGTAATGTCCTGAACAAAATTCCAAAAGTTTCTTTAGAAGATGATTTTTTTTCTATAGAAGACATAAAGTTTGGGGTTAAGAGACTTGCAAACGAGAAATCTAAGGACATCGAGGGCTAGAAATTTGAAATATTAAAAATTGGGGGGGTATTCTGATCCCTCACATACACAAGCTATTCAATTTAGCAGTCAAGCAGGGCTTCACTAAACCTTGGAGTCAAAGCCTCATTGTACCTTTTTTTTGAAGAAGGGATAAAAGTAATCTCTCTAATTACACAACCATTATGAGTATCCCTATTTTATCCAAGCTATATGGAAGTATTTTGTAAAAGAAGATAATCATATGGATAGAAAGCTATGGAAAAGGAGCTAAAGTTAAAGATAATTTTAGAGGTTATCATTCAAATGTGGACCACATTATCAAACTTAGGATCATTGCATAGGAGTGTCACAAAAATTAAACCAATCTCCTTTGTTGTTTCGTTGACTTTAGGAAATATTTTGAAACTATGCCTAGGATCAACCTTTAGAATAGGTTAGAAGAGATAAAATTTCCCTTCGAATTGAGAGTTGTATCACTAAGGTTGTATGAAAACATTATTGCCAATTTTAGGAGAACTGAGGGTTGGTCAGAAGACATTAACTGCAATATAGGAGTCAAGAAAGTGTGTCCCCTATCCCCTTCCCTTTTTTGCATTTACATTGACAAGTTAGAAGATTGATTGAAAGGCACAGGTTTTGTTGGACCAACTCTTTCTAGTATAATAATCATCCTTCTTCTCTATGTCCATGATATTGTTGTTATGGAAATGAATACCTATGACTTAATAAGTAAGTTAGAATCCTCAAGGAATTATGCTCTAGTACTAGTATGAATGTGAACACTAGAAAAATGAAGGTTATGATCATTAAATCCAACAAGATCACCTACAATACTTTTGTAAATGACAACATTATTTTGGAGGAAGTGCCCTTGTACAAGTATATTGGAATTCTTATTCATCACAAGCTCAATCAAAACTATAGTATTGAGAAAAGGATAAATCGAGGGTGGAAATCTTATTATGGGATTGGAAATAATTGTAAATTGGAAGACCTTTGGCTATGTGATAAGAAAAAAATCCTCTTTGAGAATCTTGTCACTCCTATTATCTTATATGGATGTTAATTTTCGGGATGCAGTATCTCTCGAGAATCCTAAAAATATATAGATAAGATCCAAAAGAATTTTATAACTTGTAATCTAAAAATTAAGGGAAACACACCCTATCCTATCCTCGTAATCGAAGCGATCCTTTCCCCCATTGAGAGACCAACTATGATTAGGTACTTAATGTACAGTAAAAAGATAAACAACATGGATAACAAGAGGCTCCCCAAAATTGCTTCAAACTCTAGCCAAAATCACCAACAACTCCAGCGACGATGGAATAATGATGCCAATTTTTAGCTAAATCATTGAGGAATAAAAGAAGAAGTTATTCTGCAAAATACCGATGATATTAAAAATATTCTACAAGATAAATTTAATGAGAATATATGGTGTGATAAAGAATTAGAGGATAAAATAAAATTAAGATATTATAAGGAGGTGGTTAACCCTAAGCTTGAAGATAAAAAGTATCTCTATGTTTTGACAAGTGTAAAGAAGAGAATCAATATTGCTAAAATAAGAACTAATTCTCATGAGTTGCATAGTGAGATTAGGTATTGGGCAATCCCCAAAACAACATGGCAAGAAATAATTTGTCACCTTTGTGACACCATGAGGGTTGAATATGAAAAGCACTTTATCCTAAAATGTCATGCGTATACCCAAATTAGATCCTAATTTCAAAATATCACAATATTGACCTTCCTAACATTTTGAGTCATCAAAACTTTAATGATCTTGGAACGCTTCTCCTAATGCTTTTCAAGCATCAAAATAACATTTTAAAGAAATCCAACTTATCTTTTACTTTTCTTAAGGTGTGATAGTCCAATTTTGGTCTTAGTGGACATTAACCATCATCATCATTATCATAAATTATTTTTAAAATAATTTATTTGTATATTATACAAATAACTAATTTTTTTTTATATTATATAAATACATTTTTTTTTTTCGTTTAAACACAATTGTAAAATAAAATTTGAAATAATATTTTTAATTCTTAGTTTTTTTTAATAATAAATAAATAAATTATTAATTTTGAAATAATATTTTTAATTCTTAATTTGTTTTAATAATAAATAAATAAATTATAAATAAATATATTTAAGATCAATTTTACAATAAAAATTATATTTATAATTACTTATTAAATCTTTTCAATATTTCAATAAAACTTTTGAGTCTTTAAAATAATGTGTGTATAATGTATTTGTTTTATCTTTTAAATATTTGGATGAAAATAAAAAATTATTAACGATATCAATTAATGATTTTTCCAAAAAAAGACATTTAATTGAATAATTCTTGAGATAAAGTGTCCTTCCACTCATGAGATTTTTTTTATAACTATTTAATTTGAACTTATTAAGAAAAATTATCTTATCAAAATAATGATAATATTTAATTTTATAATTTTATTTTTTTCTAATTATATTTTAAAAATAATAACTATATAATATATTTATTTTCTAAAATATATTCATTAATATTGTTATAATAAAAAATTTCAACAAATATATAGAATTAATAAAAATTCTACTTACTCATTTTTAATAATTAAAAAAAAAATTATGATTTAAAGTAAATATTATTTATTTATAGTACAACAATTATGTTTTTCCCAAATGAAGTGACAGTTGAAGAGGAGAGAGAAGTTGAAGGTGGCACCAAGTATCAAGCACCAAACCTTGTGTGCATGCATACGACTGTGTTTCCACGAGTTGTCCCTTTCCCTTGTACTTCCCCAAGTGAACACGATCATGTCTTAGATAGTTTGGTCTTGATGAAGGCGATGATGGAGGTGGGTTGGTACTTCGTTGATGCCAACAGTCCTACATATTACTAAGTTTCCATTCATCTCAACGTCCTCCACTCATGTACTCGTCCTCGCATCTCCAATCCTTATGTACATGGTCGAAGAGGTATGTATGGTTCTCCAAAGCATTCTTGTCATGATTAATGGTTTAGGTTCGGATCTTGGTAGGGTGATTGGGATAGTATCTTGTTGTGTTATCCCATGGCTTATTGAGCTTAATACAGAGATTAAGGTTTTCCCTCTACTCGAGCTTCCATTCATCTTGTCGAGGAAGATGTCACAGTTATCAGGGATTATCATGAGGATTAAGACATTGACTAGCAGGTGGGGGATCTTGTGCTCCAGAAAAAATAGGGACATGAAATTTCACCTCACTGGAAGTATATTGGCATACCAAAACTATGGTTTCCCAAGCAATGCTTCCCAAGGAGAAAGATTGCATGAAGTTTGGTCAACGACTTGAAGATCTAGAAAAGTATAATAGGATGTTTCTCACGCTTGTCTTCTGGCTAGTAATGAAGAATGGGGGTGCTATCAAGGTGACACATAAAGCTCCATGATTGTTGACCCATCTAGATTCACTCAGTTGTAGGAGTTATTGTTAGAATACCGTTTGTATTTTCAAGATTTCCTCCCCCTCCACCCCCTTTATTTATGAGATATTCACTCCCTTTTCTTGTTTTACTCTCACTTTATTTGGTTCCTAGACTATTATTTTTGTTCTCTAGCTATGTCTTACTTTAATCCTTCCAAAATTTCATCTTAGCTACTTATGGATAATTATGCAATGCTACAGTTTATTTTTTAAGTGTGTGGTAGTTTCCTTTGGGAACGACAACACACTTCATGAATCTCAAAACCTCCGATGGACATTGATGTGCCTAGGGAATCCATGATATTTCTAGAAATTATGTATATTTTGTTTATATTCTAAAAGATATTTCTTCTTACTTGCAAAAAAAAAACACTAATCATATTTAATTTAATAATATTTATAATAATAGAAAGATGGCCTAGAGTTGCAAAAGGACACCGGGGTAATTTATGAGTCCCTCTAAGGAAAAAATACTTCTTATTTTCATGATTCATGGATTTAACATTCTCTCATTTTTTAGTGATGATTTAGAAAAATATGTCACGTCAAATATGGTTCTAAAATTCTTCTTTGAATGCTTCAGAGTTATACTTCTTTCTATGATAAAAACAGTTGACCATGAATACACGTCAAGTTGCTTTTGTTAAAAAAGGCTTCAAGGGTGATATGATATTCCCAATTCTCATATAGTCTTATAAACCATTAGATCATGCTTCCTCACAACCTAATTATCAAAATCAACCAATTTTCTATTATATAGAGAACTTTGGTACATACTTTTTTTGACCCAATAGAATAGCACTTATGACGTTCAACTCATGTAACATTACATTTAAAAAATAAAACAATGCAAGTTGGCTCCTTTACATTGTGCATGTGTGTGTGTGTGTATAATACAATTATCCATTCCAAAAATCGAAATTGGAAGAAGAGAAATCGAGAAAATTTCCTGAGAGAAGGGGAAAGCTTAACTCGAAACTGGAGGATGTATTCCCATAGGTCAGCATGGATTTATTGTGTGAAGGATCTGAGTGTGTTACATATTTTGTTGAGAGGATGTGAGGAGATTTGAGTTGGTTCTAAGAATGAGATAAGGAAGAGCTTATGCAAGTAACTGTGTGGGTGATTAACCATGAAGACATTTATTTCAAGGAAGCGTTGGAGAACTCATCCATCATAGTGTTTGAAACCCATATTAAGATTATTTAAACAACTATATTTTCCCAACAACTACACCTAGTAGCAGGCCCTAGCCTTCAATATCCCTGGGTGTTTTCCAGATAAATGGTTTTCAAGTAAAAGCATCTCATGGTAATGGAAATCCTTTTGCAGGTGATTTGTGTTGGGTCTATCTACTCTATCACTAAGGGGTTGAATACCTAGGGTCCATCAAGATTTCACCAACAAAACCCCAAGGTGCCTACATATTCAATCTTCAATGTAGGACCAAAGAAGGTCTCACTTGAGACACCATGAGAATAACAAAGACCATTAGTTTTGTTTGGGATGCGAAGGGCCAACACACACAGGAAAAACTCTTGGGTATAAAAACATTCTTGTATTCATAACTAACTAACATATCACTATGCATCAACAAAGAAGATATACATTCAATCCATAACACACATGAGATTGCAAGGAAAAAGGACTTCATATTTCATTCATTATCTTCAAATGCATTTAGATATAAAATATCATAACAAAGATATGCATCAAGTGCTCTAGATTCATACAACATACATTGTTGGGTCGCCAAAGTACATCTTTTTACCAACCTTTCACTTCACTTTCAATTCACTTTCACTTTAGTTTTAACCATATTCCGCTTTCCCATACCCTTACATTAAACCATTTTCATGATTACATGGGTTTTAGACATATTATTTTCCAATGCATCTATTTTAGT
>JASDQU010100841.1:17461-35769 GCA_032191745.1 Picea mariana
CGCTCTGATACCACTCTGACGCAACCAGCCCCTCAACGAGCAAGTTGTTCCCACCAGGACCTTCTTCTCTCACTGGCCCGAAGAGTCAACGCTCTTCCAACTCCACCCGGGAGTCCACTACCCACAGTACACTCCTCCGGTGATTCCCCTTTCAGAAATCGGGAAATCGAAATTCGCGGTCTCGCGAACTTTATGAGCACAATCACATGTAACTCCAAAACCCCGAACCCCGATGGTCAACGAGGTCAACCTTTCGGGTATCGGGATATCGCAACTCGGGGGTTCGTGGTTCACGCGAACGCAATTCATATGCAATGCAAAACCCCGAGTGAGGAAATGTCGATCTCTTGGCTCAACGCCACCTGTCTCCCACTATGTCTTGGGGACCCACCTTGCCACATCCTCTTCAGGATTTCGCGGATCGCGAATCCACGATACAAATTTCCTTGTGGTCGAAAACCCCGGAACACCAAACATCGAAACCCCGAAGTCCGATGACACCTGTCAACATTCCATGGTGAGGCCTAACGCCTTGACACCTATCCTCCACTCGGCTGTCGGGAAATCACGATTCGGGAAATCGCGGTTCTTGGTGCACAAGGTCACAGGCCTTGCAAAACTCTGAACCCCGACTCCTCAGGATCCTTCGCCACATGTCCCCTCTCTAATCAATGGCCTCAATTGATTCGGGAAATCATCGGTCGTGATTTCAAAAAGCTCGAGCTCTTGTCTCCAGGAACGCCGAATGTCGAACCCCGATCCTCAGGGATCCTGTGCCACGTGTCCCCTCTCCAATCAACGGCTCAGATCGATTCGGGGAATCGTATCTCGCGATTTCTCAAGGTGCAGAACTCTCACCTTGTCAATCCCCGAATGCCGAAACTCCGAGGTCTGATGGACTCTGGTTCTCCACACCTGTGCTCACAAGTTATCTCTCGCGCAACTCCTCCAAGATCGGATGGTTCTCGGGATTTCGGGTTTCTCCTTGACAACTCTAAGTCGTCGATTCTCTTCCTCTATGAAGAAATCTCTGCTCCACCACCTTCGTCCTATGCGACCTCCACTGGGGTCGATTCCACAACATACCAAAGGAACTATCCCTCCTGATCTTTGTCTCTCTTTGACTCCTTCAGAGACTTCTCACGTTCTTCCTGTGTCCGACTTCCAATAGTTCTCAAAGCGTTGAAGCCGTCCAGACCTGTGCAACCCTGCTAACACGGTCCAGTCCTCTTTTTCTCAGACTCGGCTCTGAGACTTCAATTTGACCTGCACTCGCCTGCACGGTTCAAACAACCCAACGTAATCTTGGGCAACAGAGAACAAAGGTTCAACTACTTAGCCTCCTCGACGCACTCTATGCGGAGGAATTCAACTTCACTCGATGCAGGAATCTCCTGGCTTAAGCAGAGAAATAATTGAAACTTATTCCCTCATTCTTTCAGGTTTCTAACCTGATAGGCAATCACATATGCAGCATATAAAAGATAAGCATAAAAAAAAGCAAGAATGCAAAAGCATAATATCAACAACACAGAGAGATCAAACACATCCATGGAATTGAATCAAAGTTCTTCCTATTAACTCAATATCTATACATGGAGGTTCTTTACAAATTCTCTGCTTGCTCTCTCTTGCTCCTGTCTGCCAGAATGATAATACAATGTACAAGGGAGGGTGTCTATACTCCGTTTTCCCTCTCGAAAGCTAAAACTATCTAATCTACAGTTAATTCCTACCTATCAGCTTTAATAGTATTAAGTGCCTTCCTATCTATAACATAATACAAGTGCGCTCGGCTTTGAATGCCCTTAGTTAAACGACGGCGCAACAATACCAAGGTAGAATTCAAAAAATTTTAGGTTTGCTGGCTTGTCCAGCTGTATGCTCTCTTTTCACGCGCTGGCTTGCTTGGTAGGTGAGCGATGCTCCTGCATCACTACTCTTTTAGATCTCCATATGCTCTTTGTCCTGCACCCTATGTGATCTCAGAAAATCAAAAACAGATAGGAAAATGTGCATCTTCCGGGTAAGCTAACCGAGATCTAACCCTTGTTGTCATCGAGAAGTGAAATTTTTTTCTTCTGTGAAAATAGTTTTTTTTTTAGCATTTTCTTGAAGATCGTCTTCCACAAAAACAACAACAAAAACACCCCCAATCCTCCTTCTAAATATTACAATATATTTTGCTAGACAATTTGGTTAAAACTTGCCTTATTAAGTAAGAGGTTTTGAGTTCAAGTCTCTCTTTTGTTATTTTTTTGAAAAAGTTCATGCTAAAATTGTAAAGTGTATTTCACTTCAAGTATAAAATTGAATCACTATAAGTAGCTTTAATATTTTATTTTAGAGTTATTTATTTTGCATGCAGCTTTTCTATTATAAAGTAAATTCATTGTAAAAGTGATCCCCACTTCTCTTTATAAAAGTGGCTCACTTCATAAAGCAACTTACACTATCACATGGTTAGTTGGTTACCGTTTATGCCTTTTTTTAAAAGGGCATAACTCTCACATCAGAAGTCCTTTTTTAGTATCGTTTTTTTAAAACCACATAAATTTTCGAGATATTTCCATCAATATCATTAGTTTCATTTTTTAAATCCACATATCTACATATTTAATATGGTTTCTACAAGTAATGTCCTACTTACCAGCAACAATTACTTCCAATGGAAATCTCATATGGAAGATTTATTAAGAAGTAAAGGCCTGTACCGGATTACCTTAGGAAAGGAAAAAGCACCCACTGATGATGATAAGAAAGACAAATGGGATAATAGGAGTGACTAAGAACATGGACTAATCAGAATTTCCATCTCTCCTGATTTAAGGTACCACCTTCAAGAAATTGATGACCCCGAAGAATCTTGGGACAAGATTGAATCTATGTTTGGTAAACTCAATATTATTTGAGCACAACAGTTAGAAAATCAAATGCTATCCTTGATTCCAATTGATTTTTCTTTCCTTGGAGACTATCTATCTAAGTTTAAAACACTCAGAATTTTATATGAACAATGTAAGATAAAAATGGAGGAAGCACGTTGCATCTATATTATTCTTTCTAAGCTAGGTAGTACATATTCTGTGTTTGTATATATCTTTTATGCCATGAGAGAGGCTCTAGGGAAAGCTTATGAAAAACCCACTCTTGAGTCCTTTTTTGCTGCTTTGATTAGAGAGGAAGATAAGATTATACAACTTGGAGTGATCAACACTGCAGGTACCTCTAACAAAGCCTAACTTCCCAGCAGAAAGATAAACTCAAGTATCCCAAGAAGCAACATCCTCTCTACAACAACAAGTAATATAAGGATCTCAAACCCGCTCAAACAACTTCAGCTCCTAATGGTGACAAAGGAGAAAAATATAAAAATAAGAAAATTGAGAGAGACATTGAAACTTTTGTGCTAAAGATGGTCATGATGAGTCCAAATGTTTCAAGAAGATGGAAGCTTTAGAAGAAGCGATGAAGAAGCACAACATCATTATTGATTCTACTTCTTATTCTTCTTCTCATGGACATGCACTTTCCGCTTCTGGTTTCTCCTTCAACACAAATTCTAATTCTTCTTCTGATGAGTGGCTTATTGATTCAGGAGCATCTTATCATATGGCTAAGAATAAAGCCATATTTTCTTCTCTAAATGAATGTAACACCAAAAAAATATTTGTTGGTGATGATAGATTTCTTAGTGTTGTAGGATCTGGAACAATTCAAGTATATAATGGTCATTTCAATGATGTATTATGTGTTCCAAGTCCTTCTTGTAACCTTCTATCAGTATATCAAATCACTCATTCAGGTGAAGGTAAAACCATAGAGTTTTCACCTCACCAAGTTTTAATCAAGGATCTAAAAGATCCTAAGCATGATCTTGCAATTGGAATTGCTAATGATATTACCAGGTTGTACAATTTTGACAACTTTGGTTCATCAACTTTTTCATTAGTTTTTGTTGCTCATAGTGATGACTTGAGAAAACTTTGGCATGAGCAGTTTTGTCATCTAAACTATCACTCATTGCAACAACTATGTAATCAACAGATGGTGACTGGTCTTCCTCTTGTTTCATGCAGAGATGGTGTTTGTGTCGGTTGTGTTCTTGGCAAACATCATTGAGATAGTTTTGACAAATGTGCCTCTGGGCCCGCCTCAGGCTCTTTACAACTTGTTCACAGTGATTTGTGTGGTCCATTTTCTTCTCCTTATTTTTTTGGGTGCAAGTATTTCTTAACTTTCATTGATGATTTTTCTAGACGTACTTGGGTTTACTTCTTAAAACTTAAGAGCGAAGTTTTTGATCATTTTTTGGCCTTCAAGGCCCTTGTAGAAAAGCAATCTAGACATCAAATTCAAAAGTTAAGAATAGATAATGGAGGAAAATATGTGGACAATAATTTTACAATTTACTGCACTACACAGGGCATCCAAATGCAACACACTATTCCATATACACCATAATAAAATGGTGTTGTTGAGAGAAAGAACCACACATTAAAAGAAATGGCTAATTGTATGATCCAATCTAAGGGATTAAGTCTAAAGTATTGGGTAGAAGCAATCAACTATGAAAATTACATAGTCAATCACACTCTCACAAAGGCTCTTAAAAATATAACACCGGAAGAAGCTTGGACTAAAATTAAACCATATGTAATTCACTTTCGTTTATTTGGCAATATAGCATGGGCTCATATTCCTGATGAGAAAAGGAAAGAATTACAGCCTAAAAGTGAGAAGTGTATATTTGTTGGCTATTTTTAAGATGTCAAAGGTTATAGACTTATTCAACCACATTGTAATGAAATTATTCTTAGAAGAGATGTTAAATTTGATGAAAATCTCTTGGCCTACGAGCCTAATTTGGCGGTTGTGCCTTCTTCGGCCTACGAGCCATCTTCAGTGTTTATGCCTTCTTTTGTTCCTATTCTGGTTTCTTCTTTGAATGATGACAATGAGGATGAAAATCCACCTCTGTCTTTTGACCTTCCTCCAGGTGAGTCCTTTGAACCTGAACAAGCATCGATTCCACCGCTTCCTATATGGGTTTGTTCAACATGAGAAGTAGTTGGTGATCTTGTTAGTGATCCTTCTAATCAATGTCAAAGATGTTCACATTTCTAGTGAGATTCTTCTCTTTTGGCTCAAGTTTCAGAGACTCGTGATCCAGATACATTTAGAGAAGCTTCAGGTCATCTAGATTGGGATACAACAATGAATGAAGAGTATCGTTCTTTAATGAAATACGATACTTGGGATATTGTACCTCTTCCAAAAGGAAGAAAACTTGTTAGATGTAAATGGGTCTACAAAACTAAGTATGCATCAGATGGAAGTGTTGAAAGACACAAGGATCGGTTAGTTTCCAAAGGATTTTCCCAAGTTGAAGGAATTGACTATAATGAAACCTTTGCCCCTGTAGCCCAAAATGAATTCCATCTGCCTTGTTCTTGCCCTTGTTGCCTCACATAAATAGGAGGTCCATCATATGGATGTTAAATCCGCCTTCTTTCATGGAGATTTGAAAGAAAAAAACTACATGGAACAACCTCCTGGCTATGTCCAGAATGACTCTAGCCTTGTTTTTTGCCTTAAGAAATCTCTTTATGGTATTAAGCAAGCTTGGTATGCCAAAATGGATAGCTTTCTTATTGACATCAGATTCTCTAGATGCCATTCTAATCCTAATATTTATACCAAGAAAGTAGGAAGCCATCTCATAATCCTTGTCCTTTATGTTGATGACCTTATCCTTACTGGTAGTGACTCAAAACTTTTAAACCATATGAAAACCAACCTTAAGAAAAAAATTTGAAATGACATACTTAGGTTTTTTGCATTATTTCCTTGGCCTCCAAGTTTTGCAAACCAATGAAGAAATTTTTCTTTCCCAGTCTAAGTATGCTTGTGACCTTCTTTGTTGCTTTCACATGGATGATTGTAAACCAACCCCTTCTCCCTTCTAGTCTGGAGTCAAGCTTACTGCCACATGTGCTTCTCTTGAAGTTGATGCCACCCTGTATCATCAGTTAGTTATTAGCCTCTTATACTTGATTCATACATGTCCTGATCTTTCCTTTGTTGTTGGTCTTGTTTCCCAGTATATGAAAACACCCCATGAAAGCCATTGGAAAGAATCTAAAAGGATACTTCGCTATGTCTGTGATACAGTTCAGTTCAAGATACATTATAATTCAGGGGGGACTCCTTTATTGGTTGGTTTCACTTATTCAGATTGGGTCGGCGACCCTGATGATCGAAAGTCTACTGCAGGTTATGTTTTCAGGTTTGGTTCAAGACTTCTCACTTGGGCCTATAAGAAACAACGAGCTATTTCACTTTCTTCAACAGAAGCAGAATATTGAGTAGCGGTAAATGCAATTCAGGAAGCTTTGTGGCTTCAACAAATCCTTTCAAAGTTTGGATTCGAGCAGCAGCATCTGACCAGCCTTTGGTGCGACAATCAGAGTGCCATCAATCTTGCCAAATACCTAGTTCAACATCAATGCAACAAGCACATCGAGCTACACATGCACTTCATCAGAAAGCTCATTCATGATCAAGTTATTGAAGTTCTCCTTTTCCCTACAAAAGATCAAGTTGTAGACATTTTCACAAAGTCTCTTACAGAAGCGAAGTTTTCCAAACTTCGATCTATGTTAGGAGTTTAGTAAGTTGTCATTAAGGGGGGATAGGTTCTAATGCCTCCTTCCTTCTCCTATTGTATCAACATTGTAAATCCTTCAATCCTATCCCAAGTTGTTCTTAGGTGGGATGTTAGTATATTTAGACACTTAGGAATTAGTTAAGATCCACTTGGTCTAATGTGTCGTTAGGTAAAAGTATGTTTCTTAGTGTGTTTCTTTATGTATTAGTATGCATTTGTAGTTAGTAAATTCAACGGTCATGATATGTTCCCGACATAGAGTGATATGACGGTTCATACTCTCCTCAATCTTAACAGCCATTGATCCATGGCTTAGCACCCGATTGGTCCATGATCTCTATTTAAAGAGCATGGAGGGTCATTTTCCAATGATCAATTGAGAGAAACTCTCTTATAAAATCTCTTTGTAATCTTTTTCTTTTGCATTAATAAACTGCTCCAAGTGGTCACATTGGTTGGGGCCGTGGATGTTTCCCCATAGGGGTTTTACCATGTGAAAACATCGATGTGTTGATCTTTGATTTGGTTATGTGAGTGGTTACTGAAGGTGTTCATCCTTTGTTGGAATACCTATGTTGTCGAACATGGTACAGGTTGGTGCATGGTTGATGCACTTTTTTATGGTACAGGTTGATTACAGGTTGAGGTACAGGTTGATGCATGGTTGATGCATGGTTCAAGTTTATTGTTACAGGTTTGTAGCAGTATATATCACAGTGATAGCATGATAGTGGTTCCATCATTATACCCCTACTTCAATGCGGTTGGACGGGGCAAGGATAGGTGGTTGTAGCCACCTTCTGGTTGTAGCCGAAGAATATAGGGGTTGTAGCCTTCTTCTAGTTGTAGCCAGAGAATTGGGGATTTGGAGATTCCCTCAGGTTGTAGCCTAAGAAACAAGGCGGTTGGAGCCTCCTTCTAGTTGCAACTAGAAAAGAAAGGAATTTGGTGCTTCTAATGAATGTAATTCTTCAAGACATATAAGAAAAATCATTTTTCGGTTTTCTCCCATTTTGGGTTTCCACGTAAAGCACTGGTGTACTGTGTGTGTGTGTATGATTGTTCATTTGTTCATTGCTCATTATTGGATGATAATTATACATTGATATAACACTTGGATTATTTGGTTTAAAAGGATTATAATTTCTCTATTATGGATTCACCCCCNTGGCAAGTCTGACTATCATATTCAAAATGGGTTTCTCTAACATCTAGACAAGCTTTGTGTTCCTAAAGGTGAAATATTGTAGCTTATAAATGAGTCTCACACCTCCAAGGTTGTAGGAAATTTTGGTGTTGGGAAGACAATTGTTAAATTACAAAGGTACATGTATTAGCCCAGAATGAAAGAAAATGTAGCACAGTATATTAGAGGATGTATACTTTTTTGTATTAGCAAGCCTAGTAACAGAAATCAAGTTTTATACCATCCCTTATTTTTACCCACTCGATGTGGGGAAATTGTTTCCATATATTTTGTGGGAGGTTTATAGACAACTACGAAGAGACATGATTATATTTTTTTAGTAGTTGACAAGTTCAACAAGATGTACATTCCTATGCCTTGTAAAAATACCATTAGAGGACAAGAAGCAACAAAAAAATTCTTTAAAAAAGTATGGGTGCACATTGGGATAGAAAGGAGCATCATCTCAGATAGGGATGCCATATTTCTCAGTTCCTTTTGAACTACACCTTAGAATAATATGGACATGAATTTGAAGAGATCTACAACACTCCAGCCATGGACATATGGGAAAATAGAAGTAGTCAATGGGTAATCTAGATTGAATCATTATATGATTTTTCATCTATCTCGATGCTTCATGGTTTCCCAGAGAAATAATTTGTGTTTTTTTTGGATGGCGTGTGATTTTATTTTAATTTTTTCTATTTTTTTCATTCTATATATTTCATGCATAAGAAGAAAATCAGTAACTAGAGATTTCAGAATCTCAAGGAATTTAACCTTCATAGTGTAGATTTAAATTTTATTTATCAGATATGTTGTGACAAATTGTTCCAGTGGAATATATGTGGTATTTTACATATAATATTGGTATTAGAACATATTTTCTTGGGGAATTTGTGGAAATTTTTACAGATCCATAATTCGGTTTAAGAATAAAGTCATAGAACCCTAGCCATGGTCGATGAGTCTGATCATAACTACCCTCAAGATTTGGAAAAGGAGATATTTGTGAGGCTAGAAGAACAATTCATTGACATATATTGCAATATATCCCTCCTCGTGGTGGATCTAGAAGGAAATCTCAAACCATTCAAAGAATTTAGAGGCTCGAACTTATATATTGGATCAAACAGGAAATCATGAGATAATGAAGACCCAAAAAAGGAGTTACAAGAAGAACCTGAGAAAGAGCAGTTGAGTTCCAATGCCATAAACCCTTCACAATCCCTATTCAATATGGAAGTGAAAGTGGAAATAAATCCATTCCAAGGTGATATTGATGCATTAAAACTAAATCATTGGTTGCAACAACTAGAGTTTTATTTCAGTGTTCACCATATAGATGAGGAGAAAAAGATATAATTTTCCAGATTGAAGATAGAGGACCATGCTTTAACCCAGTGGGAAATTCACATAGAGACACTTAGGTTAGAGGGTGATCCACCAGTAACTAAGTGGGAGGATTTCAGAACCCTCATTAATTTCCAATTTTATCATATTGGGCATGTAGATGACCAATGGATCCATTGGAACTACTTCAGGCAAAGGAAGGAGCAAAGTTCACGAGAGTACACTACCGAGTTCAGAAATATGTTCATCATGTTGGGTATATCTCCCAAGAACCTATATGTACTCCTCAAGTATATGGGAGGTTACATATTCATTTTCAAAATAAAGTGATCATTTTCAAGCCAAGGATAGTGGATGAGGCATGTGTACAAGCATAGTATCTGGAAAACACAGGCCACAAGAAAGGGAAGCCAAGCAGTTCCAAGAAGAAAGAGCACCACGAATCTTCCAAGGACAAGAAGAATAAGTGGAAATGGGAAAGGATATGAATATGGAATCCACTACACATCAGTGCAAGGATCCTAGAAACCATTGCAATATTGATGGTCACACTCAGAAAAAGTGTTGGAAACTACATCCAAAGTTGAACCCAAAGAACTGCAAGAAGGAAGAAAAGAAAAATAATATTCTAGCCATAGATTCGAGCAATCTGGTTGAAATGAGCTCAGATGTGGATGAGAATATTGTTTTCAAATCAATGCAGAAGAAATGAATCTGAGTATCCTTTATCACTAAGAAGAGAAGGAGATGACCAAACTCTTTCGACATCAAGATTCAGGTTAGGAAGACCAAGATAGACACTCTATTTGAATCTTATTCATAAGATAATATCATAGAAATGGATCTAGTTGGAAATCTTGGATTGGAGGTTCGAAATCATCCTATCCCTTATCCATTGGGATGGGTGAACAAGGATGTAGATATCAAGGTAAGGAAACAATGTAAGATCAAATTTTCTAGAAGTGCTTATTTTATTGATGAAGTGGAATTGGATGTAGTGCCCCTTGATGTATGTGGATTAGTTCTTGGAACCCCCTACATGTATATGATGGATGAAATATTCATGTGGAGAGACAACCAGTACCGACTAATAAAGGATGGGAATTCCTACATCATCAATGCGCATAAGGGCAATTCAAATATCTCACTAGTAAATTCTAACCAATCCAAGAAGTTGATTAGCTCTAGCAAGAAATATGTTTTACTTTTCCTAAGGAAAAATCAGACTGGTGAAGATTCATTAAAAGTAAACACATCCCTTGAATGGTGTACTAAGGAATAAAAAAATAAATTGGATTTGTTAAATGGATACAAGGGAGAGTTAAAATAGCCTAAAGGGCTACCATCTAAGAGGGAAGTGGATCGTGAAATTGATTTTTTTCTATAATCCCACTTGTAAAATATTGGGTTGTATAGAAAATATTATCTAGAAGCAAATGAAGTAAAGAATCATTTGTAGCAATTTTCGGATCAAGGTGTGATTCAACTAAGTACCTCACCTTGTACCCGTCATAATTTTTTCCAAGAAGGATGGGACTTGGAGAATGGGTATCAATTATAGAGCATTGAACAATATTACAATAAAAAATTAGTAACCTCTTCCCAATATCAATGAACTGTTGGACCAACTGCAACATGCCAAGTACGTGTTTTCTGTGGAGCCTAATTATCTTCCTAATTCATATGCAAGTCAAAGAAACTGCAGGGAATTTTTATTTTTTTTTTGCAATTAAAATATTGTAATTTTGTAGTCAATTTGGATTGTTCATTATAAGGTCGTAGATATGATAGTAGAATTTATGTTAGGGTTTTTTTCCCTAGAAGGAAAGCCTCTTTTATGAGGGAATTGTGTTGCAGCTGTGTGTTATGACGAATATTATATTCTGAGAGAGGAGGTTGTGAGAAAAATATGAGGAATTTACAACAGGTTTTTTGTAGGTTGTATCCCTTCATTTTGTTGGATAATAAAAAGAAATGACCTAGAAATTTCTCTATTGGACATAGCCCACACTAGGTGAAAAATGTATGTATATGTCTCTATTGTATTTTGTATATTTTGTGTTTTATTTCCACATTTGTTTTATTTTATTGCTCTGCGATATTGTTTTTTCTAACAGTACTTCACTAAGCTAGATTTGAAATCAATATATCACCAGGTACGAGTCAAAGAATAATATACTTGGAATAATGCCTTCAAGACAAAGCAAGTTTTGTATGATTGGTTGGTTATTCCATTTAGTTTATGCAATGCGTCAGCTACACTTATGATATTAATGAATGATGTTTTACACCCTTATCTAGATTCATTTGTTATTTCCTATTTGGATGATATATTGGTTTATAGTGCTACCTCAGAGGAGCACATATCACATCATATGCAGGTGTTAGAGACCCTGAAGAAGTGCCAACTGCTAGCCAATATCAAGAAATGTGAGTTTTCTCAGCAATATTTGGTGTATCTGATGTATGTGATTGGTGGAGGCGAGCTCAAGATAGATCCTGCCAATATGCAGGCCATCATGAAATGGCCAATTCCTACAAATTTCATAGAATATGGGAGCTTTGTTGGGGAAACATAATACTTGTGAAATTTCAAAGATTCATTTTCAGAAATAGTTGGACCACTCCACTTCATAACAACAAGTGATAAGAGTTTCCAGTGGGGGAAGAACCAATAGAAGGATTTCAATGCACTGAAAAGTAAGATCATCCAAGAACCAATGCTCACACTACCAAACTTGTATAATCCATTCGAAGTGGACATAGATGCAAGTGGGTATGTGATGGAAGAAATCTTAATGCAAGGAGGAAGGCATGTTTTCTATCATTATGAATTATTTCATGGGGAAGTCATCAACTACCCTATCTATGAAAAGGATCTTTATTCCATGGTACAAGATTTTAAAAATTGGAATCACTATATGATGGGAAAGGAGACTATCATCTACACAAATCACCAATCCTTCCAATATTTTCAATACTGGAGTAAGTTACAACAAACTAGGCACTACAAATGGATGGGGTTCTTACAACAATTTCATCTAGTCATCAAGTATAAGAAGGGAAATAAAAACAAGTTGGTAGACATGATTTCAAGGCCACCCACATCCAATATTATTTCTTTAGTAACTTTCATGCACATGGATCCTTTTACCCATGATTCATACAAAGAGGCATACACAGAAGATGAGGACTTCAAGGAGGTATTTAAGTAGCTATAAGGCCAAATTAATATAGAATAAGGTGATGGAAAGGATGACTATCATTTCCATAATGGTTTACTCTACAATATCAACAAGATTTTTGTCCCTAAAGTTGAATGATTGTAGCTTATCATAGAGGTTCACATCTCCAAGGTTGTGGGACATTTTGGTGTTTGGAAGACAATTTCCAACCTATAGAGGTATGCATACTGGCCCAAAATGAAATAATATCTATCATGGTATATTAGAGGATTTATACATTGTTTTACCAACAAGCCCAGTAACAGGAAGCAAGGTCTATACCATCCCTTACCTGTACCCACTCGACCTTCGGAAAATATTCCCATGGATTTTGTGGGAGGTTTACCAACAACTAGGAAGGGACATGACTATTTATTTGAGGTAGTTGATAGGTTTTGCAAAATGTGCATTCTCATGACATGTAAAAATACCATCAAAGGACAAGAAGTAGGAAACATGTTCTTTGAACAAGTCTGGGTGCATTTTGGGATACCAAGGAGCATAATCTCAAACATGGATACCATATTTCTCAATGAATTTTGGACTACATTATGGGAGAAGATTGACACTAATCTTAAGAGGTATAAAACATTCCATCCACAAACATATGGGGAGACAAAAGTAGTCAACAAGAACTTGGTTCAGATTTTGAGGGGTTATAATCATAAGCGTTCGAAGATCTAGGATGAAAATTTGATCTATATACAACACTCTTGTAATAGAACAATCCACACTTCTACTAGTAAGTCATCTTTTGAAACTTGCTTTGGATAATTCCCACCTTTACCCTTAGATGTTGTATATGGATATCAAGGAGGAGTGAGGAAGGACCTCACAAGAGATGCATTAAAATAAGAAAAATGTGTTGAGAAGATCAATAAAATTCATTTGCATGTACATGAGACATTGAAAAAGTCACAAGAAAAGTGCAAGGCTAGACATGACCAGAACAGAATAGAGAGAACATTTAGAGTGGGAGATAAAGTATGGTTACGAATAAATAAGAAAATAATATAGGGTCTTGGTAAGAATATCAAGGCTATGTGGTATGGTCCTTCTGAGGTATTGGAAAAGGTGGGAGATAACTCCTATAGACTCAATCTACCCCCATACATGTGCATTTACTTAGTAGTGAATGTGGATAATATCAAACTCTATGAGCCTTCCATGTTGGATTAGGAAGAGGTGTGGGTCCTACTTTCCATAGAGGAATTAGCACTGGATGATCAGAAATATTTATAAGAGGATATTTTTTTGTAGAATGGGTCCAAAACTACTAGACATCGGTAGCCTGACCATTGGCAGATTGGGTTGAAAGGACAAGTTCTAGGCAAAGTAAAGTGGTACTCCAAGGAGAAGGTAGACGAAAACTTTCCTCACTTTGTTTAGTAAATATTTTGGGGACCAAAATCCTCCCTAAATGGATAGGTATGATATATATTGGATCATTATATTATTTTCCATCTATGTCTATGATTTATGGCTGAAAATAATTGGAGGAATCAACTTGCAGATCCATTTTAGCGGCTAGTCCAAATTTGTAAATTTGGGTCCAAAAAATAGTCTGAAATATTCTAGATCCATTTTGAGGCATAAAATGACACTTATTTTCCATATATATTCTACACATTGATACCTTTCGAACAGTTCAAGAATCATCTCAATAGGATTTCATATGGGAAAGTTATGCCTCTTGAAAGTTGACCTAATGTATTGATCACCATGGTGCGAGCGGATGCCACTTAAACCCCCATTAATTAAACGTGTGGGGCTAGCCACATAGTGGATTTATATAACATTATAGAAGGTCCAAACTGGATCACTAATTGAGGGTTGAGGAAGTCAATTCATTAACCCTAGATAACTATCGGGTTATCTTAAATATCGGTCTGCTACGAGGAGAAGGGGTTCCATTCTATGTTATTGTATTTTGTTCAATAGTAGAGAAGAATAAATTTGAGTGAAAAAATAGAAATCATAACATAGGGGGTTAATGTTTTGTAGCATCATAATAGGACACAGGTCTCAGGTGACTCCATAGGGAGTGTACTCTCCTTTGTACTTGCATTATTTCCATACTAGAGAAAAGAAAGAAAAGAAACCTCACCTTCTAGTTGGGTTTTCTCTCATAAGGGTTTCCCAAAGAAAAAAATTGTGTTGTTTTGTGGATGGTGTGTAATTTTATTTTACTATTATTTATTTTTTTCATTTTATATATTTCATGCATAAGAAAAAAAGAAGTAACTAGGGATTATGGAATCTAAATACATTTAACATTCATAGTGTAGAATTTAATTTTATTTATTAGATATATTATAATGAAATGTTTAAGTGCAATATCCACGTAAATTTACATATCAATGGGAATTTGGTGCATATTTTGAAGGGTTAAAATCAGAAGCATCCAAATACCTGGGATGAAAATCTAATCCATATTCAGCACTCTTGTAATAGAGCAGTCCATGCTTCTACTAGTAAGTCTCAGCCTTTTGAAATTTGCTTTGGGTATTTACCTCCTTCACCCTTGTATGTTGCATATGGAAATCAAGGAGAAGGGAAGACACCATATGAGAAGAATTAAAAGAATATAATTATATCGAAAATATTAGGCAGATCCATTTTCAAGTACATGAAACACTGAAGAAGTCACACCAAATGTACAAGGCACCACATGATCATCACAAAAAAGAAAAATTATTCAAAGTGGGAGATAGAGTTTGGCTATAGCTAAAAAAGGAAAGACTACATACTCATGGTAAGAAGATAAAGACTCTATGGTATGTCCCTTTTAATTTATTGGAGAAGGTGCAAGATAATTCATATAGACTTAGTATACCCACATACATGTGCATTTACTCAGTAGTGAATGTGGATAATTTAAAACTCTATGAGCCTTCCATGTTGGATCAGGAGGAGGAGGAGGAGGTTATACCTACCTTGGAGGACTTAGCACCAAATTATCAAAAATATTTGGTAGAAGACATAGTTTTACAGAATAATTCTAGAAAAAAAATATAGGGGTGGCATGACCTTTGGCAAATTGGGTTGAAAGGACAACTTCGAAGGAAATCAAAATGGTACTCAAGGGAGAAGGTAGAAGAAAAATTTACTCGCATCATTCAATAAATATTTTTGGGACCAAAATACTCCATAAATGGGGAGGTATGATCCATATTGGATCATTATATTATTTTTCATCTATGTCGATGCTTTCAAAGTAGAAAATATTGGAGGAATCAACTTACAGAGCAATTTTAGCAGCAACTCCCAATTTGGAAAATTGGATCCAAAAAAACCGTATGAAATATTATGAATCATTTTGAGGCATCAAATGACATTTTTTTTTTGGAACAAACCTACTCTTGAGAAATATTATGTATTCTTCGCATAAATACCTTCCCAATGGTGCAAGAATTGCCTCAATCGGAATTCGTATGTGAACATTATGCCTCTTGCAATTTTACCTACCATGTTGACAACCGTGGTAATTTATACCACTCACAAGTTGACCTACCATTTCAACCACCATCTCACAAGAAAATTCCATGTCATCCCCCATTACTCAAAATTTGCAGGGCTAGCCATGTGGAGAATTTCAAGAAGATTCTATAAGTTCCAAACCTTATCACTAATTGAGGGTTAAGTAAGTCAAAACCCTATCCCTAGATCGCTATCAAGATATGTTAAATATTGGGCCACTAGGAGGAGAAGGGGTTCCATTATTTTGCATTGTATATTATTCCATAGCTGAGAAAAACATTTGAGAGTCGTATTTTGTGAGCATAACAAAGGAGTAGGAGGATTTTTTAGTAGTTGTTTACGCCATAGTTTCAAAAGGTAACTCCATAGTGAGTTCCCATTCCTTTATATGTTCATTTTATAAGTGAAGCATAGAGACCAAGGCATAGGCCTCACCTTCTAGTTGGATTTTCTCCAATATTGGGTTTCCCACATCAAATATTGTATTCATTTGTGTAGATGGTGTGTATTTTGTGCATGTTCTTTCATTTTTATATTTAAGTTATTTCTTATATTCAAGCAAATCTAGTAATTAACTAATCTAGGATCTAAGGAAATAAACTACAAAAATCTAATATTTCATAATAGTTTAAGATCTATTATGACGAACTATTTAAGTAGAATATCCATGGTAGTTTACGGATCATATCGGTATCAAAGAAGGTTTATTTGGGGTATTTGTGGGAAGTTGCAAGGATCTAGGAATTGATTTAAGAAGAAAGTCATTGAACAATATCTATGCCTAACAAGTCTATTCATAGAAACCCTAGAGATACAAAAAAAGGAGATATTTGTGAGCTTGGAAGAGAAAGTCACTAACATATCTCACAATATGTCTCTCCTCATGGTGGATCTAGTAGGAAATATTAGTCCATATGGAGAGGTTGGAGGCTCTAACTCTGAGATTGACTCAAAAGGGAATCGAGAGATAATGAAGACATAGAAAAGGAGTTGAGGACACAACAGCCCAGTTCGAGTGTCATTAACCCTTAATATCCCCTCTTCAATATGGAAGAAAAATTGGGCATAAGTCCATACCATTGTGAGATCGATGCATTAAAATTGAATCATTCGTTGCAGCAACTAGAAATTTATTTCAACATTCACCATGTAGATGAGGAGAAAAATATATCATTTGCTAGAATGAAGTTAGAGGGCCATTCTTTAACTTGGTTTGAAAGTCACATGAAGAAACTTAGGTCGGAGGGTGCTCCACCAATAAATATTTGGAAGGATTTCAAAACCCTCATTAAGTCCTAGTTCTATCCTATCGGGTATGTAGAGGACCAGTGAGTCCATTATAATTACTTCACAAAAAGGTAGGGGCATAGTGTACAAGAGTACACCACCGATTTTAGAATATTGGTCATTATGTTGGGTATCTCTCCCAATAATCCATATGTACTCCTCAAGTATACAGGGTGTCTACATATTCATCTACGAAAGCAAGTGATATTTTTCAAGCCAAGGATACTGGACGAGGTATGTGTACAAGCACAATATCTAGAAAACATAGCCCACAATAAAGGAAAGGTAAGTATGACCAAGCAAAAAGAGCACCAAAAATATTCCAAGGAGGGGAAAATATGTGCAAGGGGGAGGGGGAGAATAAGGAGGCAGTAGCCACTGCACATTAGTGAAAGGATCCCAACAACCATTGTAACCATTTCAATATTTATGGTCACACTAAGTAAACGTGTTGGAAACTACAACATAGATAAACCCAAAGAAATGCAAGAAGGATGCAAAGAAAAAGAATCTTTTGGCCATGAATTCAAGCAATCAGATCGAAATAAGCCTTGATGTGAATGAGAATATTGTCTGCACAATAGTGGAGAAGGAGGTGAATTTGAGTAGCCTTCATCACTAGGAAGAGAAGGAGATGACCAAACACTTCGACATCAATATCTAGGTCAATAGCACCAAGATAAATGTTTTGTTCGACTCTAGTTCATAAGATAATCCCATAGTAGCAGAGCTAGTCAGGAAGCTTGGATTGGAGGTTTTTGATTATCCTGTCCCCTATCCATTGGGTTGGGTAAACAAGGATGCAAAGACAAAGATAATGAAATAGTGTAAGATTAATTTTTTTGTAAGTGTATACTTTATTAATGAAGTGTTGTTGGATGTAGTACCCTTGGATATGTGTGGTGTAGTGTTTGGGATCCCCTACATGTATATGAGGGATGTGATCTTCATGTGAAGAGACAACTAGTATCATTGTATAAAGGATGGAAATTCCGACATAATCAATGCACACAAAGGTAAATTGAAGATATCACTAGTAAGTGTCAACCAAGCCAAGAAGTTGATTAATTCTAGTAAAAACTATGTTTTACTTTTCTTAAGAGAA
>JASDQU010100841.1:111190-123328 GCA_032191745.1 Picea mariana
AACAATTCATCGATTTTGGGTAAAGGGTATTTGTTCTTTATGGTCACCTTATTGAGTTGTCTATAATCTATGCATAGTCAGAATGTACCATCTTTCTTCTTCACAAATAGGACTGGTGCTCCCCATTGAGACATGCTAGGCTGAATGTAGCCTTTGTCCATCATTTCCTTTAGTTGTAGTTTGAATTCAACTATCTTGGGTGTACTCATCCTATAGGGGTTCCTAGATACTGGTATTGCTCCAGGTGCAAGTTCTATTGAGAAGTCAATGTCCCTTCTCAGAGGTAGACCCAGTACCTATTCTGGAAACACATCTCTATACTCTCTTAGTATGGGGTGGTCTTCTAGGCTTGGTCTGTCATCCTCAACAGATTCCAACACATGTATTTCATATAGAGGACATCCCTTTCTGCAATACTTTTTCATTTGAAGGGTTGATATTTGTCTCATTGAGAGAGGATTCTGACTCCCTTGGAGGGTTATCTTTCCGCCTTCTTCATTTACACATTCAAAGGTTTTGTGGTAACAATCTAGCTTAGTTTTATATGTAGCTAGCCAGTCCATGCCAATCAGCAGGTCGTACAATCCCAGGGGAAGTATGTTAAGCTTAGCTTGGGAGGGAAATCCATCCACGGTGAATTGGCAAGTTAGTACGACCTCCGCTACGTTTATTTTGGTGCCAGTGGCTAACTGTACCAACCATGGCTTAGTATGTTTATGTGGCTATAATTTACACTTATCAACAGCCCAAGGGGAAACATAACTCAAATTTGAACCAGGGTCAATTAAAATAGATATTAGATGGTTGGCGATCATACCTTCCATCTCTACCACTAAATCTTGGTGGTCGGCTTGTTTATTATCCACGACTGCATAAATTCGTGGCATACTCTTTGCCACATCATTGATGGTGATAGCTTCTTGGACACTGTAAATTCTCCTACTATTTTGTTGTCTATGCGGACAGTCCCTAAGTAGATGTTCTTCTCCACAACCCCAACATTTCAAGGGTTCTTTTTTGGGTTATCAGTCTTTCCTAGGGTTGATCCAAAAGGTTTATTTCTACTCTGGGAGGGGAAATTCTACTGGCGTACACTTCGGGTAGGAAATCTGATCCTTGAATCCTTATAGTTTTTAAACCTTGGGGATTTAAACCCATTTTTCTGGAACCCCAAACTATTCTTCTTCTTCCAGCCTTCTCGAGGTTCTGTATGAAGCCCAAGTTGTTCATAACAATTTCTTGCCTTTTGGATAGTGTCTTCTATGGTCTTTCGCTTCTCAAACTCAATTTTGTTCTAATAGTCCTAAGGTAGTCTGTTGATAAATCGTTGTACCTTTTCCTTTTCCATTTTTATGTAGGGTACATACCTCAACAAATCAAGGAATCTGATGACATTTTCCTCTATGGTGATTTTCCCTAGCTTGAGTTCATAGAACTCTTTAGTATTCTTGTCAAAATATTTTTCTGAAAGATACTTATTCCTGAAGTATTTCTCAAACCGCTCCCAAGATAGGTCCTCTTCATGAATCCCTTTCACATTCTTAAGGTCTTCCCACCAAATGGAAGCCTTTCCATTCAGGTTGAAATTGGTTACTCAGGCCTTCAAGTATTTAGAGAATTCACGGACTCTAAAATACTTTTTTAGTCCAAGCAGCCAAGCCTCCACCTCCTCTCCTTTGTTAATCTCACCATCGAAAGAGGGTGGTTTGGCCTTCCTGAATTCTTTGGGATTATGAATTTTTGAATTCTTTCGTTTCTTTCGTTTTCTTCAAGAATGTGAACTAATTCTAATACTAGAAGATCCCTCTGATTTTCTAGTTTCCTTTCTAGAGGATTCGTCCGATGCTTGTCCCTTGTCTCTACGTTGGACCTTTCTCAAGGTACTACTCCCAGTGCGGCCACTTAAAGGTCCATTTTGTTGTAATTCGACTCCTCTTTGTCTGTCGTTGGTCCACATGACTAGCGTCAGGTCCATGTTGCAATTGTCTTTGTATGTCAGATAAAATCTGCAACAAAACTGCACTAATTTTCATTTGATTCTCTTGCTCTTTTATCAATCTCTCATTGTCGACCTTGCATCTCTGTAATTCAGCCATGAGACTCCTCACAGCCTCGGTCAGATCTAGAGGGGTCTCTACTACCCTCCTCATGTCTGACTCTTCATCTCTATTGTGGGAGCCATCCCCCACTTCGTGGCGCATCACCATTCTATATGATTGCATCTTCCCACAGTTGATCGAACACTTGAATGTAGAAAAAAACTTGTTGTTAGTTCATAAAAAAACACATAATTCACATTTCTTAAATACATACACACACAATAGTAAGCTGTCATTTTTTCTATAACAAGGGCTTAACCAGACTTTTTTTTTTTTGTTAGCGAGGGAGTAAGGTAGGATATCACCCTTTAAACCCCTTAATGTGGTATTTACGCAACTCGTCCATGAGCCCAAACATGCCAAGTGTTGTAACCATGCTCTGATACCAATTTGTAACACACCCACACTTCTGAAGGAGCCTCTATAGTGTAAAGTCTCTAAATTTATTTTTTTGTTCTCCTACGCAAATAAGCACCAGGCACAAGTCTCCTCCATGTGACCATTATTGTTATAGCCACAAAATTTTGTATCGTTGTCACTTCTGTTGATCAATTATTAATAGAAATACTCATTTCCCGTCCTATTGATATCTTGCAAATATATGATTATCATCCATGGGTGTGTTTGTAATGTTTATTAATGGATTATGCTATCTGATGTGCTAACCCCTTTTATGTTATCACTATATACTTTCCCTGCTTGTTTGTTGAGAACTTCTTACAGGTATAAATCTTTGGGTCAAAGTGTTCAACGGTGGAACATCATCAAATGTTTGATCGAGGTAGGCCTCTTTCATATATTACACATTAGTTTATATAGCATATGTTGGAATTGAGTTGATTTATGTAGTCATACCTCTCTATTGTGGTTTACCCTTGGATATAGAGAGTTTTTCCCTTGTAACAGAAATGGTGACTCCACTGGGGAGAGATCTTCCGTCTAAGGGTTGAAGTACTTTTTCTTCTTACATTGCTCTTTTTCCTTTGTGTTTCTTATCGTATCATTGCTTGACATGTCTTGTTCACTCTGGGTCTAGGTTTTCAGCCTTTTTCCCTTGCCTAGCCTTGTTTTGAAGCATATACGCCTTTTTTTCCTTGACAGTCATGTATACACACTTGTTGTCTCACTGCAAGAAGCGTATATATGCTCTGTTCTTCTGAACAGTCATGTATACCACTTCCCCTTGCTTGTTTCCTTAGTTTAGTGATTGTTGGGTGGGACTTGAAGATTGTTGAGACTTATTAGGTCTCTGTAGTGTCTATTAAGATTATGTGGGATGACAGGAAACCTGTTTGAAGTTGAATTTTTGGGCAGATTCTTTCTCTTTGTTTTCCATTTTTGACTTGTGCTTGTTCTCTGGACTGTTTCCATGGCTTCTTGGTATTCTGCTTGAGTTATTTCTTTTATACACAGTGGAATTTATATATCAAGTTGCTCATCAGTCCATGCATTTTCTTTTTACTATATTGAAAATACAAAAAAAATAGGCATTTTTCATTGGCTCGCATTTTTCGTCTTTGAATCTTTATCATTAGATTAGCACATTTAGTGAAAGATTGCATTTTACTTCTAAATTGCAGAGTTGAAATTCAAGACTGCACTGTTCTTATTAGCATATCATTCATTGAAAAGTTAAAGATAGAGTTTGCATTGTATCCATATTTATTTTCTTTCAAAGTCATAACATCATGAGTTTCACTTCCATACCTTTTTGAGTAACCACGGCCAATAAAATTTATTCTTTAAACTAAAATTGATTAGTCACGATTTTATTTTTTAGGGTGCACAAACTAGCCTAGGATTTAGTGCCTTGAAATAGGATCTTGTGAGTAAACTTCTCCAAGGAAATTAAATCAACATATGTGTCTAAGACAGGGAGTTGAGAAGTCCATTGTATAATTGGTAATATTAGGAGGATCCACTCACACCGGAGTTAATCACGAGGTCGTGTGAAGTTAGTTGAAGGGATAACCCCTAGATACTCACCTAGCGTCAAAGATATTTCTATGGATTTATTCATATTTGGGGATCTTGCTAGTACCCATACCTTTGTGAGAGGTGGTGCTTTCAAGGTTTTGGGCTTTGCTACCCTACCCATACGGTGATCCAGACTTACGAATGCTCACCTATGCATCGTTTATACAGTGGTTTATTAGTTTCTTGACTTAGGTGTCTCATAGGTTACTTGCAGGGGTTATTCTGCTTGTACCCTGGGTCAGATAGGGGTCGAACAAAACACAACCTTTATGGAGGATTACCTCTCCAGGGGGATCTGACTGACTAGTTTTTAAGCTGACGAGGGCCCCTATAACTATTTGTGTTACCTCAAAACTTTAGCGGGGAGTCTCAGGTCCCTCTTGGACAAGGCATACCTTCTTTAGCGAGGGAGGCCACTCAGCCACTTTAGCCCATTTGCATGCATATTGGTCGTTTGACTTTTTTGGTATGCTCTTTGATTATTAGTTGACCATAGGATTTCGTGCTGAGTCTTTGTTATCATGGATAGTGGAGTTCCTTTTTCTCCCTCATTTACTGCTACCCCCCCCATGACGTTCATGGGGGAAAATACGATCACTTTTTATAATGGTATGCAGAATTATGGTACTCAGTCAATGCCTTGGGTCTCTAATCATTTTTATCATGGTATGTCTGATATGTCTTCGTACTTTCCATCCTCTATCTCGCCTCCTTATGCGAATACAATTTTTGGGTCTGGGGGCATGATGCCTCCTTCTTATCCCTTTCTGTTTGGTGAGAGTCATATTCTTCAAACACCTCTTACGATAGGAGGTTGGAATATTCCTTCCTATGAATCCACTATGTGAGAAGTAAGTGCCCAATTAAGAAATCATTCTACTTGTTACACTCCATCCACTTATCCTTCTTCCTCTATGTCAGTTCCTACGAACACTTTTCCCATGGAGGACCTTCGTCTGACCTCTAATGTTTCATCCAGTAGAAATTATTTTTATAGTATGGGAAACCCCCCTCATGAAGTTCCTTCATCTAGGGGAAACATATATTCTCACATGAGTAACCCTTGTCATGTCTCTTTCTCTTCACAAGCGGCTTCGATGCCCTTACAACCCTTTATGAATCAGTATCGAGGAGGATACTATCCTATTGGACCAGGACAGGGTGTAAACCAGAATCCTTCATGGCCTACAATTTCTCAAATGCAATATTTCCTTGGACCTTGGTCTCAAATGCCACAATTCACCTCTACCACAAGTCCAGTCTGTGTGTGTCATACTGGAATTATATCACCAACCTTTGCTAGTCATGTTGGAGATTGGTCGACAACCTCTGTGAGTCATGTTGAAGACCTTCAATCAGCCACTACAAGTCATGCTGGGGGCACGGGTCCAGTCACTGCATGTCATACTGGAATTGTATCACCAACCTATGTTAGTCATGTTGGATATTGGTCGACAACCTCTACGAGTCATATTGAAGACCTGCAACCAGCCATTGTAAGTCATGCTGGGGGTACATGTCTAGTCACTTCTAGTCACACTGCACATACATCACCAACCTCTACTAGTCATGTTGGAGATTCATCACTAACCTATTCTATTCATGTTGGAGATTCGCTACTAGCCTCTCCAAGTCATGTTGGGATCATGTCACTAGCCACTACAAGTCATGCTAGGGGACATATGATTGAGAAGCCTAGACGTCTCAAACGTAAGCCTAGATTCCTTTGCAATAATTGTGAAGGAAGTCACCTTACTCGTTTGTGTCCTGCTAATGCTGAGATACCAGAAGTGTGGGGCTCACCTAAGGGCCCTTTGGTTTCTTAGGCATCTATGGTTTCACAACACTCTTTTCCTTCTTTGGTTGATACAACAGTCATATCGATGCAATATTTGGTTGACACCCCTTTTTCTTTATGGGTTGATGTGTCCTTTGACCTTGTTGTCTCACATCCCATTCAACCGGTGGTCATGTCAATGCAATCTTTGACCGACACCTCTCTTATGTTTGGGGGTGATACATCTCTTGACCTTCTTGTCACGCATCTTGTTCAACCAATGGGCGTGTTGATGCAATCTTCGACCGACAACACTCTTATTTTTTGGTGTGATGCACCTCTTGACCCTATTGTCTCACATCCTATTAAACCAATGGTTGAGGAAGTGGTTGTATCGATGCAATATTCAATCGACCTCACTCTTCTCTTGGAGAGTGACAAGTCTAAGGAAGCGGTCACTCCAATGTAATTTTTGGTCGATCCCGCTCTTCTGGTTTTGGTTCTATACCTTCTATGCCATGTCCTTAGCATTTTTGTTACTTCACCTTCTGAACAAGAGAGAGTTTGACTCTTTCTGAGTACTCTTCCCAAAATTCTTGATGAGGTTCCCTTTGATTAGGATGGTCTTGTGGGGTATCCAATGCCTCCACCTATGTCTTTTCCAGGAAGAGACATTATTTGATATAACACGAAGACGAAAACCTCTGTTAGAAATTTGTCCTCCTCGACTTGGAGAGCTTTGGGTCTTCCCGAGCTTATGTCGGTTCTTCATAAGATACTGAAATTCCATAGAAGATCGGTACGGGAGCCTTGGCCTCCCCCGTGGCTTGCCGCCTAAGATCTTCCTAATGAGTCTTAATTAATCTCTTTTCTGACTCATCTAAAAGCCGAAAATATTATCGAGTGATTTGTCCCTTTCACACTTGTTAAAATTGGATTTGAAAGGTCATGAGTCTTAGTTAAGCTCTTTTCTGACTCGTTATCAAAAATAGAAAAGATTGCCGAGTGAACTTGTCTTTTTCACACTCGTAAATGGAATTTGAAAAGACACTATTTGGCACAAGTTTAACTTTTTTTACAACAAATGGACTAAAAAACATAAAAAAGGATATTTTTTGGCGTTAAGTTGTGATTACATCTCATGCCCTCACTTGCGTTATTGAGCCTTTAGTCGATTCTTGATTTGCATTATAAACCATTTCCTAAGAAGTTTTTGCATCCTCAACCAAGCAGAGCCTTGTTTATATTCTTTGCAATTTGACACCCTATACCCTGGAGGGAACATCACCCTGAGTGTCCATCTCCCGCATTCACTCCCCTTCATTAAGCATAGGTACGTTCCACTGCTGGAACTAGTTTTGCTTACTTGCGAAACTCATTCCCTCCTCTGTATCATAGTATTCATTTGTTATGAAAAAATAAAAAAGACGGGTGGGAAGGGAGTACTATATTGTAATTGGCAGTAGTCATGTTGCCTTTGAACAGAGCACAAAGTTATCGATTCCTTTCATCATCATAATTTTGGGTTTAGCATGGCCTTAGGATCCTAATCTAGTTACGGAGTTTTCTCTACCGACTGGTTACTCTTCCCATCCCTATAGAGAACATTATTGATGCCTCCTACATATAATAGTCACATCATTGAGTCCATGCTGTCGGAGTCCACCATGTCTCATGCGTTTGTTCAAAGGAAGTCTATCAACCTTTGTCGGTCACTCCTCATAAATCTTGACTTTGCATGTCGGCCATACCCTCAGTTTCTATCAGAATCACATGATACTATGGTCTTATTATGCACTCTGGCCCTACTTTCATCATTGGTAGGTCACCTTGAACCCAACAATCAACACTTCATCATTGGTCATTGACTGGGTGGTTTCCCTTGTGTTCGACGGCAAGACATCTATTCACACTTTGGGATTCATGTAGTGTCTTGGTTTCCATTAGCCTTATTGGTGGTTTCCTCACCTTTGTCAGTAGTTTTCATCATTGGATGCTATTCAGAGGGTATTTTTCATGTACCACTTGCACTTGGTACATGCGAAATATGCATAGGGTCATTGGTTCGTGAACATGTTCTTTGTCTGATCTCCACCAAATCATGAAGCTAATTCTTTGTTTCTCATGCTGACTGATGAGAGATGCCTTAAGTCTCTCCTTTCAGTGGGTCTATGTCCATCGACTTCAACTCATTTATTTTGGATATGTGACCTAGAGTTTCGTGAGTGCCTTGAGGCTTGTAGTGATTAGTGGTAGGCTCTCTTGCCATTGATAGATGGGAATACATCAATGTCTCCTGATCAGTGTATTTCTCAAGTGTTCGACACCAATTCCTTTATTTGCACTTGTAGAAATGTACTCAGTGCCTTGATACCTACTTTCATTATTGGTAGGTTGTCTCACGTTTGTTAACAGTATACCTCAATGACCGGTAATCAAACGATGTCTCATCATGTTCAACCTCAAATCTTTTTTTTCACATGATGTAAACTTGCACCTTGGTAGACTATGTAGAAGGCTTGAAGACATCACTATGTGGCCACAAATTTCCTAAGCTGTTGCTTCTCTTTCATTGCATCAACACCTGTTCGAATTGAATGATCATGGGATATTAGATTGTATGTCATGCTATACAGATATCTTCAGATTGATTTTGAGATTGGTTTCACTGGGCCTTGTTCATGACTATGACAGCTTTTGGCATATAACCACATTCATATTTGCGTATTCATGGCCATGAACACTTGTTTGGCATATTTTCCACATGGATCTACATTGTATTCTTGGCAGCCATGTATGCAAAGTCAGTGCATAATGTAATAAGAAATTGAGTTCATCCAGCTGGTTCTCTACCACTCCACTCCTGGGTTATTTATAATGTATTTCGGCCATCGCAGATACTCCTATGACCTCACACATTAGGGGGCATCTGTTATAGTGATATTTGCTTCACCATTGCTATCTTTCACAGAGGGCCTTTTTCCATTTCCCTATGCAAATTCTTCATCCCTTTTTGATGAATCCAGAGACAAAAGTATACCTTTTTCAACATATACACTCCCTGTCAGCTATGCAATATGTGTATACACTGGTTTCTCTACTACAACCCGTGTACATCAGGATTTGTGACAGAAAATACAAAATGAGGTCAGGTTTCCATGTCACGATAGAAGATCTTTGATCCTTGGCCTTCCACATACTGGAAACGTTCTGACTCGACCTTTTAGTTGCATTCTAAAGGCTATAAAAGCACAATTTCAAACTATGGAAAAGGGGGAAAAAGAATTCAACTTTGAGAGCAAAGTTACTCTGGAGAAATTACTTCATATTAAGTCTACATCCCTCTATCCCTCAAGTCTGAACATAGTGGTCAGCCCCCAAGCTCTTTCCATATTATTGAGAGGACCTCATTTCCTCTTTCCTATGAGCTTGCCTTTGGTGGAGGATTGAAGTGGTGGAGACCAAGTTGGAAGGAATTTGGTTTCTTGGTTTTGAACCATGCCAACACAAAAGTCTGTATCGTTGTCACTTCTACTAATCAATTATTAATAGAAATACTACTTTCCCATCCTATTGATATCTTGCAAATATATGATTATCATCCATGGGTGTGTTTGTAATGTTTATTAATGGATTATGCTATCTAATGTGCTAACCCCTTTTATATTATCACTATATACTTTCTCTGCTTGTTTGTTGAGAACGTATTGTAGGTATAAAGCTTTGGGTCAAAGTGCTCAATGGTGGAACATCATCAAACATTGGATCGAGGTAGGCCTCTTTATTATATTACACATTAGTTTATATAGCATATGTTGGAATTGAGTTGATTTCTGCAGTCATACCTATCTATTTTGGTTTACCCTTGCCCATAGAGAGTTTTTCCCTTGTAACAAAAATGGTGACTCCACTGCGGAGAGATCTTCCTTCTAAGGGTTGAAGTACTTTTTCTTCTTGCATCTCTCTTTTTCCTTTACGTTTCTTGTCATATCACTGCTTGACATGTCCTGTTCACTCTGGGTCTAAGTTTTCAACCTTTTTCCCTTGCTTGGCCTTGGTTTGAAGCATATACACCCATTTTTTCTTGACTATCATGTATACATGCTTGTTGTCTCACTGCAAGAAGCACATATACACTCTGTTCTAATGAAAAATCTTGTATACCACTTCCCCTTGCTTGTTTGCTTGGTTTAGTGACTATTGGGTGGGATTTGAAGATTGTTGAGCCTTCTTAGGTCTCTGTAGTGTCTGTTGAGATAATCTGGGATGAGAGGAAACCTATTTGGAGTTGAATTTTTGGGCGGAGTCTTTCTCTTTGTTTTCCATTTTTGACTTGTTCTTGTTCTCTGGATTGTTTGTGTGGCCTCTTGGTATTCTGCTCGAGTTATTGATTTTATACACAATAGAATTTATATATCAGGTTTCTCATCAGTCCATGCATTTTCTTTTTAGTATATTGAAAATACAAAAAAATAGGCATTTTGCATTGGTTGGCATTTTTCGTCTTTGAATCTTTATCATTAGCTTAGCGCATTTAGTGAAAGATTGCATTTTACTTCTAAATTGCAGAGTTGAAATTCAAGATTGACCTGTTCTTATTAGCATATCATTCATTGAAAAGTTAAAGATAGACTTTGCATTATATCCATAATTATTTTCTTGCAAAGTCATAACATCATGAGTTTCACTTCCATACCTTTTTGAGTAACCATGGCCAATAAAATTTACGCTTTAAACTAAAATTGATTAGTCACGGTTTTATTTTTTAGGGTGCACAAACTAGCCTAGGATTTAGTGCCTTGGAATAGGATCTTGTAAGTAAACTTCTCCAAGGAAATTAAATCAACATATGTGTCTAAGACAGGGAGTTGAGAAGTCCATTGTATAATTGGTAATATCAAGAGGCTCCACTCACACCAGATTTAATCACGAGGTCGTGCAAAGTTAGGTGAAGGGATAACCCCTAGATATTCACCTAGCGTCATAGATATTTCTATGGATTTATTCGTATTTGGGGATCTCACTAGTACCCATACCTCTGTGAGAGGCGGTGCTTTCAAGGTTTTGAGCTTTGCTACCCTTCCCATACGGTGATCCGTATGTACGACTGCTCTCCTGTGCATCGATTATATAGTGGTTTATTAGTTGCTTGACTTAGGTATCTCATAGGTTACTTGCATGTATTATTCTACTTGTACCCTGCGTCAGATAGGTGTAAGACAAGACATAGCCTTTATGGAGGATTACCTCTCCGAGGGGATCTGACCGACTAGTTTTTAAGCCCACGAGGGCCCCTATAACGGTTTATCTTACCTCCAAACCTTAGTGGGGAGTCTCAGGTCTGTCTTGGATGATGCATACCTTCTTTAGAAAGGGCGGCCACTCAGCCACTTTAGCCTGTTTGCATGCATATTGGTCGTTTGAATTTTTTGGTATGCTTTTTGATTATTAGTTGACCGTAGGATTTTGTGTCGAGTCTTTGTTATCATGGATAGTGGAGTTCCTTTTTCTCCCTCTCTTACTGCTACCCCTCCCCCATGACATTCATGGGGGAAAATCCATTCATTTCTTATAATGGTATGCAAAATTATGGTACTCAGTCAATGCCTTGGGTATCTAATCATTTTTATCATGGTATGTTTGATATGTCTTCGGACTTTCCATCCTCTCTCTCGCCTCCTTATGTGAATACAAGTTTTGGGTCTGGGGGCATGATGCCTCATTCTTATCCCTCTTCGTTTGGTGGGTGTCATATCCTTCAAACACCTCTTATGGTAGGAGGTTGGAATCGTCCTTCATACGAATCCACTATGCAAGAAGTAACTGCCCAATTAAGAAATCATTCTACTTGTTACACTCCATCCACTTATCCTTCTTCTGCTATGTTGGTTCCTACAAACACTTTTCCCATGGCAAACCTCCATCTACCCTCTAGTGTTTCATCCAAGGGAAATTATTTTTATAGTATGGGAAACCCCCCTCACGAAGTTCCTTCGTCTGTGGGCAACATATATTCTCACATGAGTAACCCTTGTCATGTTGCTTTCTCTTCACAAGAAGCTTCGATGCCCTTACAACCCTTTACGAATCAGTATGGAGGAGGACTCTGTCTTGTTGGACCGGAACAGGGTGTAAGCCAGGATCCTTCCTGGCCTACAATTTCTCAGACCCAATATTTCCTTGGACCTTGGTCTCAAATTCCGCAATTCACCAATGCCACAAGTCCAGTCATTGTGTGTCATACTGGCATTATATCACCAACCTCGGCTAGTCCTGTTGGAGATT